>ML685861.1:3546961-3587751 GCA_007922175.1 Pelusios castaneus
CCGGGGGAGCTTCTGCGGCCACCCGATCCCCCGGCTGGGGCGGCAATCAGCTGGAGCCCCAGCGCGGCTTGCGGAGCCCATATGTCAATTTCACTGCTCAGCTAGAGCAGTGAAATTGACATGTTGACAGCTCCGATGTCCCAGAGTGGCATTGATTGGCACTCTGGGACATTTCCGGAGGCCAATCATTGCGCGGTGAGCATACACACGAGCTCAAACACGCAACAGATGATCCGCAACAGCTGTTACCACTCTCGTCCGAGTGGTTGTTGGATTGCGCTACAACAAGGACCTTGATGCGGAACATCACCCTTGCACGTGTGTTCACCGTGCTTGTTATTGCGCCTTAATGAGTTTTAAGGCGCAATAACGTGATCGTGTGTACATAGCCGAAATCACTAAGAGCTGACTGAAATCAAGCAGAAGATTGTTCCTTTCTCCCTTGCTGTATTCTCTTTTGCTTCATTTTACTCCCACTCACTATTAGTGGTGGAGATAACACAAGCAATTCTATCTCCCCCCAGATTCCTAGTTCAAAGCTCTTTTAATCACTTGTGCCAGCCTCCATGTCAGAAATCTATTTCCTTCCCTACTCAGGTGAGGTCTCCCATGAGAACTGTTCTCTGTCCATGAATGCTTCTCAGTGGTTGAACATCCCAAAGCACTCCTTGTAGTACCACTGCTTGAACAATCTATCATAATATTGTTCCTCCTTTGCTTTCCTTCTCTAGAGTTAGGTAGAATCGAGCTGAAGAGCACCTGAGCCTCCATTTCTTTAAGTGTCTTCCCTGGTGTCATCTTCCATGATGTACTTCAGTAAGAATCTACCAGTGTCACTTGTTCCCACATGACGGACAATCAGTGTATTCCTTAAAATGTTGCCTGTTAGATCATCTCTTCCCTCATAACTGAGATGTAGAGATGCAGCTCAAAACTGGTTGAGTTTTCAGAAGTAGAGAGATGGAGAGAAGATAAGAGGAAGCTAAAGGGAAAACTCAAGACTCGCAGATGCCTGTTGGCCAAAGAATTGTGAGGGTAGGCTACTGCATGAAGAGAGTGGCCAGTTGAACCACATGACCCTGAGAACAAGGCTGTCTAGCAAAAGGAAAATTAGAGCTGAAGAACAGGTTTGTTGAGTTGGAAAGTGAACAGAAGAGGCAGGCAGTAATGGAAGGACAAAGAAGAAGAGTAAAAACAGCCAGTCCTACAAGAAGAGGGGAAGAATCCATGGAGATATTTTCTATCCTTCTGGGACCCCGAACTCCGGCTGACTTGCAGAAGATTGTGAATGAGAACAGAAGACTTGCAGTCACAGAGAACAAAAGGAGGAGGGCCAGAGAATCACACCAACAACAAGAGGCAGATCTAGGTGACTGAGTGCCTCCTTATTAGGAAGGACAGACAGGCCTGTCTCAAGAGTTCATCTGAAGAACAGAAGGCTGTACTGTCTCCTGGGAACTAAGATATGGGCTGTGGACCTGAGACTAAACAGGATCTCAAATGGAGCAGGAAAGTGAAGCATCTTCAGGTACTGGCTCCAGGAAGTTCCCACAGTTCCCACAGCCAGTCATCCACAGCCTTCCATTTTTCGGGTCACAACTGCTGTTGTTTCTGTAGCTGTCTCAGCCTTCCTAACCAAGCTATTCCCAAGAAGGAAACCAACCCCCCCCTCCCCCCACAACCACACACCATCACCCCTTACACCACTACCACACATTCCCCTTACAAACTCCCATTTTCAGCTCTGTTTGCTTGCTTCTGTTTGCCCCCCTGCCATTTGTTTCAGCTAGTTAGAATGGAAGTGCCTTTGGAACAGAGACTCTCTCATGCTATGCATATGTGGCTGGAGCTAGTCAGCATGTCTCTCCCATTGAAAATGTCTCTAATGGAATTGTTACTAAAAATTCAGTTTTTGTCAAAGTATTTCAGGTTTATGAAAGAACTCAAACATGTTCAGCAACCAAATTCATTTTGGTTATTGAGGACTGAAATTTACAGGTTTTGGATGCCAAAAGAAAACACATTGATAGTTTTATGAGAACTTTATGAGAAGACCAATTTTTGGTAAAATGTTTCTACGAAAATTGGAAACTGTTTTTCCCTCATTACCACTAGTCTGTACAGTTTTCAGTGCAACAGGGCCCTGATCTCAGAGTTTGTACAGCACCCAATACAACAAAGCTCCAGTCTTGGGTCTTGTTGCTGTTTCCTTCTGCTGATTTGCAGGATAAGTTAGAGAAATAAAAAGTCCCTATATTAAATTCATGTTTTCTCTGGACACTCAGAGACAAAGAGCTCTGTGAGCTCTTGGCACAACACCCCTGGCTGGGATACGGCCAACAGCTGACTGATGCTGAGAAAGCTGCCTTTAATACATGCTACCCTGCTAGCTTCGGAGCCGAAAGATTCTGGCCAGCTGACCTCACACTTGGGGGATGAGGGTGCTCTCAGAGGGGCTGACAAACATGTGAAGGGCTCCATGATAGGATTTGGAAGGTAGGGAGCACTGGTACCTCACAAGATAAACATGGAGGCTCCCCAGCCCCAGTCACTGCTGTGGAGACTCCAGATGACAATGGCCGGAGCTCCTGTTATTGGGACCTGTAATTGCAGTCCACTCTTCACTAAGGACCTATAGCAGCTCGCTGCGAAGCAAGCCTGAGAAGATGACTCCCATGGCACCCGCAGATAGCAGTGCTTGAGAGCCCTGGTTTCCTGAGTGGGATACAGCTGCCAATGAGGTCCAGGCCAGGCACTAATTACTGCCTAACTAGTTTCTTTAAACAAGAACGTAAGCCTGAGGGGTCTTTAATCTCCCGCTGAAGGGGCGTGCTGTCCTCAGCAAAGAAAGGAAAGGTCTCTATCGATTTGGTTTACCCAACAGCAGGTTCAGAAGTGACTTGCTCATGGTCTGTAAAGATCTTCACAGCGAAGGGATTCCTGAGGGCAGACAGCTCCTTAGCAGAACAAGGCAGGAGAGCCAGTGGTTGGAAGCTCATTTCTAAAAGCGCCATATGCTAGCACAGCCAGAAGACCCTGGACAGTTCTTCCCATACTGGCCTCTAATAGCCGTGTTGAAGTGACAAGTTCCCACATGTGTCTGCTCTGGTAACATGAGGGTTTCTCTTTTTCTGACACCCTCGACTAAGATCCCAGGAATAGTCCTCATCAGAAAAAATATCTCCTAATGCAGCCATTGCCCATAAAATAAAGGATGCCCCTGCTTCAGGGATACCTGGAAGACATATGCATCTCACTCAGGATTTACTCTCCAGCTTGGTCTGCATTCAAAAGTGAAGTCGACTCAGCTGTTGTTGCTCAGGGGGTGAAAAATCCGCATGCCCTGCATAGCACAGATAAGGTGACCTAACCCACAGCCTAGGCAGCGCGAGGAAGAATCCTTGCACTGATCATGCTGTTGTCTCTCAGGGAAGTGGGTGTGGGTTATTTACACTGACAGGAGAACCCCTCCCTGTGGGAAGCGTCTATAACAGGGGTCTGCAACCTGCAGATTTGGAGCCACATGTGGCTCTTTGGCTGCTCCTTTGTGATTCCATGCTCTTGACCCCCCTGCCACCAGCGGACCCTCTGAGTGGCCCACTCCTGGTTCCTGGCTCCCTGCGGCAGATGCCCTGGCCCAGCTCCCAGCTTCTCCACTCCCCACCCGGAGGCTACACCCATTGCAACTCTCAAAACACTTGGGGTGCATCTACACTGGCAACTTAGGTCGGCTTAAAGAGGCTTAAGTCGACCTAAACAAAGCCGCATCCACACTGAGCTTTTCTTAAGTCAACTTAAGGAAAGCTTAAGTCTCATAGGCTGCATCTACACTTGTAAATTAAGTCGACTTAAGCTTGCTTAAGTCAATTTAATTTACCCTGCATTTACACTACAGTTTCCTTAAGTCGACTTAAGGAAAATAAAGTCAACTTAGTGAAAATTAAGTCGACTTTATTAAACCTACTTTTAATTTGACTTTAGGCTTAAGTCGACTTTCTAAAGTCGACGTAAGCCAGTGTAGACCTGGAAGGGGGGGGCACGGGGGAGCCTGGCATGCCCCCCCAAAGGGCAGGGCAGAGCCCTGCCTACCCTGCCCCTATGCCCTGCCAGAGTCCCTGTCCCCCTTTGCCCCACTGTACCCAGGTACAATGGGGTAAAGGCTGAGCCCCCTGGCACTAGGCAAAGGGTACCCCTTGCCACCGTGGACCTGCCCAAGGTCCCCCTAGCCCCTGCAAGTCTACCTAGGCACCCAGTGTGGATGCTCTAGGTCGACTTTGTAAGTTCCTCCCTAAGTCGACTTTAAATTTAAGTGTGGACATGCTAAGTCGACTTAGCTAAAGTCGACTTAAATTTACAAATGAAGACGTAGCCATAGACTTTAAGGTCAGAAGGAACCAGTATGATCATCTAGTCGACTTAATAACACCTCATTTCAGGGCGACTAAGCCTTAAGTCGACTTAAAGCCAGTGTGGACGTGAATTAGCACCTAAGTCGACTTTATTAAGTGGACTTAAAGAGTTAGGTCAATTTAATAAGGTCAACAAGGGGATATGTCTACACTAGAAAAGTTAAGGTCGACTTCAAGTCAACTTAAAGTCAACCTTATTAAGTCGACTTAACAAAGTCAACTTAACTTTTCTAGTGTAGACATAGCCTTGATTATCGAAGGAATTTTTTTAAATGGCTCCTCTTATCTTTTGGATTGCCGACCCCTGGGCTACAATCATCACGTTTCAGAGTTTTGTCTCACCCATCTTCAGGTCCAGCCTTAGTGGTTGGTAAGCTAGGCAGCTGCCTACAGCCGCCAATTTTAGGGGCCGCCTAATTTCCGGAATGCGTTCCAGGGCCCACAAATTTGGCTGGCAAGCATTCCGGGGCCCAAAAAATAAAAAGAATTGGGCGGAACGCGGATCCCGCACTCATCCAACCTGCATGTGCAGTTCGCGGTCTGCCCAGAATCTGGCCCGCAGGACGTTGGAAGCAGCAGCCAGGCTGGAGAGTTTCAAATCTCCCACTCTGAGCATGCTCAGACAGAGCGTGCGCAGGGCAGGAGTGGCCTGGCCAAGCCTGCAGCTCTGGCCAGGTAAGGTGGGGTGGGGAGCGGGAAGGGGGGTCAAGAGGATCGGGTATGGGGTCCGGGAGGGTCAGGACCTGGGCCCAAGGCCAAGGGAGGAAAGGGGAAGGGGTCGGGGCCGGGGCAGTCAGATTGCCGACGGGCCAGCCGGGAAGGAGTCCTGGGGGTTGGGGAGCTGGCAGGCGGGGCGGGGGGCGGTTGAGAAAGGATAGGGGAGCCAGTGGGGAAGGGGCCTGGAGGGCTTGGTGGAGGGGGGCCAGCAGAGGGGCCCCCTTGGGGAACGCATTGAAGGGACTGCCAAGAATAAATTTGCCGACCATCTAAGGCTGTCCCTGGCCATCTTTGGCAGGAATCTAACTGTCCCTTTTCATGTCAGCAACATCACTGACATGGTAAAAAATTGTCAATTCAAGAGCCCAGTGCCGCTCCCTCTCAAGTCACTGATGTTGACTCAAGTCCAGCCCTCTCTGCTTCTCTAGCCTCAGCTGCTGTGTCACATCCTGCATAACTGACGTCAGAGACAGAACAGTTGGAGGCCAGGTGAGCAAAGGGAAGAGCAGTACTCTTCAAGCTCCACCCACTTGAGACATCATTTACCTGCCAATATTCAGAATAAGGTTCTGACTACTCTGGGTATGCTGGGCTTGGTTCTTGATGGGGGAGGTGGGGGGGAGAAATAGTAGGTGTTGGGTCTTAAGCCTCACCCACTCATGCCACCAAAATGAGTGTTCACTGAGGTATCCTCATCACCTACCCCTTCTCTTTGCTGAGCAGAGCATGTAAGGAACTAAATTGTTATCAATGCTGGCATTTACCTTATCTCCAATAACACTTCACAGGGGCAACTCCCCATGCCTGGAGCTGTTGTTTCAGGCTGCGTGCAGACTCAGGCAGATGCCTCTAAAGAAACTCTTCAAATTTAAAGCAAGCATAACTGATGCAATCTTTTTAAACTAAAACTGACATTCAGAGATCTGTAGTGCAGCCTATGCTCCCACCTCTCGACCCCTGAACATCACTAGTCCTGCTGGGATCCATACTCTGAGAAATGAGATCTGTAGACTCAATAGCTGGATCACATTGTGGGGAGGTCACAGGCACAGATGTCCCTTTCCTCTCAGTGCAAAACACAGCTCCTAGGCTGTCAGTTTTCCATTGCCAGAGTGAGTTTGGTCTGAGGATAAGCCACTCTGCTGATGGGACAGTGGTTTGCTCATGAGCACACCCTCCAAGTCAGAGTGAAGTCACATGTGCAGCACAAAGGGTGGAAGAAGCATGCACTGTATTTTCCTCCTCTCTGTAGGACACACAAATGGCATGGATGCATGGGGCTATGATTCAGAGAACTGACTTGTTCATGTACCCATAAACACACTATTGTTACAACTGTGGGAGATTCACACAGGAGACAGTACAGTCTGATCTGTGACACCTGTTTGACTCTGGAGTAAGCTGCTTGACTTCACTGGAGTTGCTCCAGATTTTCAGAGAGCAGAAAATGACCCTAACAGATATATAGTTGCTGAGCCAGTAGTTTTTCCCAGAAATACTGAGTTTATACCAGTTTAATACCAAAGTGTTGCCTCACCTTTGACCTGCTGTCTAGTCATTGCATACAGGGGCTTTTCCTTATCGCTCCTCTTGTTTACAACTAAATCATACAGCACTGTAATAGCGCTGCTTCTTCCCCTGCACCCCAGCTGAGTCCTGATTCTTATCTTAGGCACAGCTATGACCCTTTATTTCCCACAAGGGTCATAAAAAGCTTCCCAGCTCTTTAGGGAAATAGCTCAGATTCCACAGAAGGATGGGTCTAAATCAGGCCTGACTGTAGGGTCCTACAAATAAACACTACCAAGCATGTTGTTTTGCCTTGTTGGATTTCACTCAGCACAGGACAGACCTGGCAGGAGACATGAGCTATATTTCAGTCAGTAAAGCCAGCCTCAGTCATGAGCTTATCGTGAAAAGCTCCAGTTGAAATGCATCTTGAGAGCCAATGGGAATGAGGCAAAGTCTGGAAAGGTCAGAAATAAAGGGTGGAAGGGATGGATGCTGAGTCATTTTATCAGTATATCATAACAAGATAACAATAATCTGGCTATTAAATATGGACCAATAGATGACACGCCCACAGGACTGTAAGCCAGTATGGATGTGCTGTTCCAAAGAAAATGCAAAGGACTCAAATTACTCACACTAGTTTGGCTTCTTGGAAAAGTTCTGTGCGGGGCCAGCATTGATTTCTGCGCCAGCACCTGGAGAAACCCCACAACAATGTTCCCTCTAATTTTTGGTAGGCTGTGTGCACAAAAAATTTCTTTTGTGCAACTTTTTTAACCCAGCATTCAAATGTGTGTGCCATGATGTGAGTACACCCAAGCAAATATAATGCAAAAGTAGTTATGAAAATGACAATTTATGTGCTGTAATCTTCATGTATAGACGAACACGAGCATATCTAGAGGATAATATAATAAAGACTTACCTTATCATTTCTCTCTGCGATCTTTGGCATTTGCCCATTCATCAGGGGGGGGGTTGTGTGCCGGGGGGGTGGGGGGGTACGGGCACTGGGGGGGGGGGGGGGGGTGCCACATGGCAGATCCCCTCACTGGGCCTCCCTGGTGTTGTCCCCAAGGGGGCCCTCTGTTGTACCCCATTGGTCCTCTGCCCCTGAGCCCTCTGGGCCCCTTCTCCTCTGACTCCCTATACTCTCTCCTCCTGCCGGGTCCCTTCCCTGATTCTCCCCCCCCTTGCCAGCTTCACAACTCTCTTTCCCCACCCCTTCCCTGATCCTCTCACCCCTCCTCCCCCCGTGGGCCCTTCCCTGCCTGATCCCCAGACCCCAACCCTCCTGGGTCCCTTCCCTGCTCCTATCGCCCCCCAGGGCCCCTTCCCCAACCACTTGTTGGCTCCCCAACCACCCTGGCCCTGGCCCATTTCCCAATCCTCTTTTGGGCCCTCCCACCGCAGGCCCCGACCCTCCCGGACCCCTTCTCTGATCCTCTCACACCTGCAGGCCCTTCCCCGTCAGCCCATCGGCTCCCTGACTGCCCTGCTCCCTTCCCCATCCCCTTCTCCACTCCTCTCACACACACCCCTGTCCACCAGCTCCTCGACAACCCCCCCTTCTCCAGTCCTCTCGGCCCCCTGGGCCTCTTCCCCTCCTGCCCGTCGGCTCCCTGACTGCCCCGGGCCCCTTCCCCACTCCTCTCTTGGGCACCCTCCGCAGGCCCCGAACCTCCCAGACCCCTTTCCCAAGCCTCTCACACCCCCAGGGCCCTTCTCTGCGCACCTGTCGGCTCCCCGACCACCCCGGCCCCAGCTCCACTCCTCTCCTACACCCCCCCCACCAGCTCCTCGACCCCCCAACCCTTTCCCTGATCTTCTTGCCCCCCGGGGCTCCTTTCCCGATCCTCTTACCCCTTTCCTGATCCTCTCCCGCCTCTTCCCGGGCCAGAGCAACTGCAGGGGCCTCCAGAGCCGTTCCTTGGCCAGGCCATTCCCGACCTGAGCATGGTCTGTCTGAGCATGCTTGGGGCAGGAAATTTGAAACTCCCCAGCCTGGCCGCTGCTCCCAGCATCCTGCAGGCCGGATTCTGGGCGGATTGCACTGCGCCCTCAAGGTGGATGAGCGCGGGATCTGTGTTCCACCCGATTCTTCTTAATTTTTGGGCCCCGGAACACTCACCAGCTAGATTTGTGGGCCCCGGCTGGAATGGCATTCTGGGGCATTCCGGTTATTTTTGTGCGCACTCTTTTTTTCCGTGTGTGCTGGGTTCACAATCTGTGTTTGTGCACACAGCTTAGAGGGAACATAGGTTGGGGAGGAAGGGTGGGATGGAGGTCAGCACCACCCATATGCGCAGGTACTCCAGGGACTCAAGGGGAACATAGACGCCCTTCTCAACTGCCTCCTGTGCGGTGGCCTCCAATACCAGAAAGAAGATGACTTTCCCTTACATCTTTGAGGCCGGTGGCCGCCACGGTGGCCAAGGGCCCCACCCACACCAACACCCGCACGTAGGTCTCCACATGGGGCAAGGCAGTCGGCAATGGACACCGTGCCGCTTGGTTAGGGTGGAAAAGGGGCCCCGGCCCCTCAAGATGGTATTCAAGGAGGTGTCCCGGGCAGGTGGTTCGCAGTGGTGGTGGGTGGAGGGGTGGCAGCTATCTGGGCGTATACTCTGGGGGCACTTCTGCCCCCAGAGCTGGTGGAGGGGATGGCAGGGGAAGAAGGGGCCAGGGCTGATGGTGGGGTCGTGGTGGCAGCAGAGCCCTTGTTTGCCTTTTTCCCCTTGCTCTTCTGACCAGCCAAGGAGGCCACAGCAGCAGAGGTGAAGGCCCCTCCCATGCCCACCACTGCCAAAGCCGCCCTGGTGGCAATGGTGGTAGCAGAAATGGCAACGTGGCCATAGGGGTAGCTGCAGAAGTGGGTAGGGGATCAGTCTTGGGAAGGGGGGGAAGGGGAGATGGGGCAGGGACTACATCCATTCTTAAGGATGGACAGGTGTGGACACCACGGGAATGGGCAGGGACAAAGGAAGGGCTAGGGAAAGCACTCCTCCCCACTAAACTGTAACAGGGGAGGAGGGTAGAACTGGGAAGGTGGGACCAGGGTGGAAAGGTAATCAGGCAGACCACTCCTCCCCATTAGGCTGTAGGCAGGGGAGGAGGGTGCTGGGAAGGGAGGTGGGAGAGATACTGGCTCCTCCAGCTGCACTGGGTAAATGGGGCAGGGGTCACAATAGCATCAGGGGGCGCAGTGAAGGGGTTTCAACAAAAAACAAACAAACCCAGGGGCTTGCAGGGGCTCGCGGGCGCTGGTGGAGCACAGGCACACCAAAAGGGCAGAATTGGCAGAATACGGGCAACTAGGCAAATGGGAGAGGGGGCAGTGGGAGTAGCAGAAAACAAGGGTGGGGCTGGGCAGGGGAACAAGGGAAGGTGAGGGACACGGATTGGGCAGGGAACCCAAACAAATGCTGACGGGGCATGAGCGGGGTAGGGAACCCAAACAAATGATGACAGGCAGGGCAGGGTGAGACAGGGCACCCCAACAAACTAACGCTCAGGGACTGGGACAGGGCAAGGGAACTAAACAAAATCTAAAAGGGCCAGGGGAAAAGGGAAGAGGAAAAAAAAAAGCAAGTGGGGGGGTGGGCAAGGCAGGCTCCAATTGGATTCGGGGGGGGGGGGAGTAGAGATAGGGGGATAGGCTGCTCTGAACGAGCTGGAGGGCAATGCAAAAGGTGGGAAAGCCCTCCAGCCAGTCCAGGTACCGGGGAAAGGGTGTGTACCTGGGTGGAGAAAGTCCTTGCTGCTATCCTAATCCCAGGTGGTATAGGGAGCAAGCTGCAGGCTGGAAAGCGAGGAGGCAAGGCTGGCAGTGGCTGGAGAGTCAACAGGGAGGCAACAGTGGTGGTGGTGCTGCGGGAAGGGCTCCACGCCACTCTCCCCTCTTCCCACAACAACAGCTATTGCCACACCACCAGAAGAGAAGAGATGACACAGTGGCAGTGGGGCAGTGGGGACCCTCACTCACTCCCTCCCTCCACCCAGGATAGGGAGTGGGAGGGAGGCAGGTCACAAGCTCTCCCCCTCAGCAGCCCCAGCAGCAGCACATCCTCTTCTCTGTCCTCCTCCTCTCTACGGGTGTGTTTACACTTACAAATTAAGTCGACTTAATTTACTTCCGGTCTACACTGGACTTTCCTTAATTCGACTTAAGCTGCTCCTTAAGTCAAATTAAGGAAAAGTTAGTTTAAATTAATAACACCTCGTTTTAATTCAAAGTAGTGCTGAAGTCGACTATTAAGTCAACTTAAGCCAGTGAAGACATGGAGTAGTGCCTAGGTGGACCTTTTTAAGTCAACTTAAAATGTTAAGTCGACTTAATGAGGCCAAAAAGGGGCCACATCTACACTTGAAAAGTTAAGGCCACTTCTGTTAAGTCGACTTAATAAGGTCCACTTTCGACTTAAAGTCGACCTTATTAAGTCGACTTTATAAAGTTGATTTAACTTTTCAAGTGTAGCCATAGCCTAACAGAGCAGGGGAGTGGAAGACAGGTATATTAGCCCCAGGCCCAGCAAGGCCCTGTTCCCAGGGTAGCTGGGGCAGGGCTGCTTTGAGCCAATTAAGGGATCTGACTCCAATTAAGGCACCCAGAGTCAGTTGGAGCAGCTGACACCAATTAAAAGTAGCAGTTTAAAAGGCCCCTGTTGCAGCCAGGAAGCGAGGGAGTTTGGGTTTGGAGGTCGAGGTAGGAGCAAAGTTTGGGGTGTGGAGGAGAACAGATTGAAGAAGAGTGGAGGAGTGCTGACCAGTAGCTGTTACTGACAGCACCTAAGAGGTAGAAACAGTGAGGGCAAGTTTGCTCAGATGGGCCAAAGGGCCCCAAGCCTAGTGGCCTGTGAGGTGGAGAGCCCCGCCCAGGGTAAGAGAGACTGAGGAGCCATAGCGCTGGGGGGTTTGGAGGAGGGAAGGGAGCTGGCCTCAGCTGGCTGCTACTACATGAAGCGCAAGACCCACAGGGATTGAGAGTGCTCAGTTTGCCACAAATTATAATTAGAAAGTATATAAGAGCCTCAGGCAAAAAGGATAGTTTACTCTGGATCTGCCCATTAACTAGCAACATGGCCTGGATTTATTTCCAAATTTAAACCAATGCCTCTAAAGATGACTAGCGGAATTGGTAATACTTGTCTTTGCAAACTCGGACTGCCATAGGACCAGCCTAGGACTGAGTGAACTTTGGGGTGAGGGTGGGGGGTGGGGGCAACTGAACATTGACCTGTGTTAGAATAATAAGATATGTTTATGCTTGACAATGAGGGTCTTTGCAGGAGCCTCCGACGAGCTCCACGTGCAAAGCTGTTTTAACGGTTCTGCTAAGCAGGGCATGTCAAGGGATCCTATGCGCCTTAAGTGTAAATTATGCCATGCATTAAGGACCACCCACATCATAAGCAGTCACCCCAGCCCAGGGTTTTCATGGTGAATTGAGAGCAAAATTCCACAGCCTCCCCGGTTTGTGCTTTCAGAGACTAATATATTTTCAGGTCACCAGAGCTGTCTGCTTCTCATATACAATAGATTCTTTCTTCCTCTTCCCCCTACCTCTCAATTTCTCTCTGCCTCTGCTGTTATTTATGATTTAACGTTGTGCATCACTGAACTCTGAAGTGGTGTGTATGAAAGCCTATAAAACTACAGCCCAACTCCACCCACTGATGACAATCACAAAGTTACTGGTCCAGCAATAGCGCACTGTAGCACCATCTTGTACTAAACACCCAGCAAAGCCCTGGCATGCACCGTTTCAATAACTGGCTTAATAGTTTGATACTCTAAAGTGTAAGATACAAGACTCCCATTTTACAAGTGGGGAAACTGAGGCACAGAGCATCACTGATTTGCCCAAGATCACACAGAGTCAGCAATAGAGTCTGGAAACCTGAATTTTAGTTCAGATTCCCTTTAGCATTCTTATCCAGTGATGAGGTAGACAGCCTACACAAGCTGTGCCAGCGGTCTTTGAAAAGGGATCCTGCAACAGGAGCTAAAAGGATTTGATTTATGGCCCTAAAGCCATAATAATTGGACAGTCTTACTATACTATAGAAGTCAAATTCCAAAGGGGGAGCCGTGTTAGTCTATTGTAGAAAGACAACAGAGTCTTGTGGCACTTTTAAAGACTAACAGATTTATTAATCGCATGAGCTTTCGTGGGAGAAAATCCCACTTTAATAAATCTGTTAGTCTTTAAAAGTGCCACAAGACTCTGTTGTATACTATAGAAGGATATTCATAGTTCCACAACTGAAGCTGGAATTCAGCTTAAGCAAGGAATCAACTCCTTTTGTTCCCATGAGAAAAGTGCAAAAGATCTACCCCCTCTTACAATGCTTACGTTCTGAGTGCAGAAAGAATGATCTGAAAATATACATGTACAGCCATTACTTAATTCATAAACTAAAATTAATTTTAAAATGGGTCCTTAAAAAAAAAAGATTACATGTTGCATCAGATTGGTGTTGGTTCCAAACGATGTCAGTCACAGAACAGACTCTGAACCGTTAAAGAGCCAATGCATGGCAGCTTGTTGCTTTACCGGTGTCAAAATTGATCGTTAACTCAGCACTTGCCTGGTTCAGATTCAAAAGTAAAACAAAATTATTCACAAAAGAGCAGTTTTAAGTGTGTTTAAGTGCAACAGATAAAAACAGAAAAAGGTTACAAGCAAAATATGCTTTCTAATAGCTCAGATTTAGCCAGCTACAGCCTTAGGTCAGGGTAGATTTCTTATATCTTTTTCTTTCCAGTCCTGGCTGACTTGTCTCTCAGTCAAGATTTGCATGAAGTACAAGGTGCTGGTTTCCCTCATCTTCCTGGACATCTTTGCCTAAGCAGGTCCCTCTCCTCTATTCAGTTCCCAGAGGCTTCAACCCTCTTGGTTGAAGGACTCACCTTTCACCTTAGAAGAGCTCATGGCTGTCCAGTGACAGGTGCCAAGATGGTTCTTTTTCTTCCCAAATTCACTGTTTGGTCCCCCAGACTCAGGATGATCTTATGCTGTTCTTCCCCTCCTGTGGAATTCTCGTGCCCCTGTGGATTCGAATGGAAATGTGGTTTCAATTGTTTCTGGTCCTGCTTACCTAACTTCACTTGAGCCTTTCCTACTGTCTGGGGGAAAGACTTGTTTATCACGCTGTCTGATCACAGACTTTAAAAGCATCCATAATTCCACCCTCCTTCACTTTCAGAGAAGACCTTACTTGATACACTTGTAATACTGCACACAATCAGCTGATTCAATTACTTATTTGAGGTTCTGACCCCTTAGCTTTATATAGACCAGAGCAGTGGTTCTCAACCATGGCCTCATGTGAAAGCCTCCGGGCCATACATGTAATGAGTGTGTGTGGGTTCAGTGGGTGTGGCCCACATAACAGAGATTTGCATATGCAGCCCACATGATACATAGGTTGAGAATCGCTGACTTAGAAGATGGAAAGCCCTGTGACCTCCATCAATGGAAACTAAACTGATGACAGAAATGAAGGAATATTTATTGGGAACAATTTATTTAGTAAATGTGATGTTTGTGTTTTGGAGAACACTGTCAGCCTTTGCTTCCATCCAGCAAGCCAGCACACGTATCACTCAACATCAAATCTAACATCTGATGCTAAATGTGTTTTCAATTCTCTTTCAGTGTAAACATGTTCTGTCACTAGAGGAAGTTTTGGAATTAATTGATAAACTCAACATTAACAAGTCACCGGGACCAGATGGCATTCACCCAAGAGTTCTGAAAGAACTCAAATGTGAAGTCGCGGAACTGTTAACTAAGATTTGTAACCTGTCCCTTAAAATGGCTTCGGTACCCAAAGACTGGAAGTCGGCTAATGTAACGCCAATATTTAAAAAGGGCCCTAGAGGGGATCCCAGCAATTACAGACCGGTAAGTCTAATGTCGGTACCGGGCAAATTAGTTGAAACAATAGTTAAGAATAAAATTGTCAGTCACATAGAAAAACATAAACTGTTGAGCAATAGCCAACATGGTTTCTGTAAGGGGAAATCGTGTCTTACTAATCTATTAGAGTTCTTTGAAGGGGTTAACAAACATGTGGACAGGGGGGATCCAGTGGACATAGTGTACTTAGATTTCCAGAAAGCATTTGACAAGGTCCCTCACCAAAGGCTGTTATGTAAGTTAAGTTGTCATGGGATAAAAGGGAAGGTCCTTTCATGGATTGAGAACTGGTTAAAAGACAGGGAACAAAGGGTAGGAGTAAATGGTAAATTCTCAGATTGGAAAAGGGTAGCTAGTGGTGTTCCCCAAGGGTCGGTCCTAGGACCAGTCCTATTCAATTTATTCATAAATGATCTGGAGAAAGGGGTAAATAGTGAGGTAGCTAAGTTTGCAGACGATACTAAACTACTCAAGATAGTCAAGACCAAAGCAGATTGTGAAGAACTTCAAAAAGATCTCACAAAACTAAGTGATTGGGCATCCAAATGGCAAATGAAATTTAATGTGGATAAGTGTAAAGTAATGCACATTGGAAAAAATAACCCCAACTATACCTATAATATGATGGGGGCTAATTTGGCTACAACGAGTCAAGAAAAAGATCTTGGAGTCATTGTGGATAGTTCTCTGAAGATGTCCGTACAGTGTGCGGAGGCGGTCAAAAAAGCAAACAGGATGTTAGGGATCATTAAAAAGGGGATAGAAAATAAGACTGCAAATGTATTATTGCCCTTATATAAATCCATGGTACGCCCACATCTCGAATACTGTGTACAGATGTGGTCTCCTCATCTCAAAAAAGATATTCTAGCACTAGAAAAGGTTCAGAAAAGGGCAACTAAAATGATTAGGGGTTTGGAGAGTGCCTCGTATGAGGAACGATTGAAAAGGCTGGGCCTCTTCAGCTTGGAAAAGAGGAGACTGAGGGGGGACATGATAGAAGTATATAAAATTATGACTGATGTGGAAAAAGTGGACAAGGAGAAGTTGTTTAAATACTCCCATAATACAAGAACCAGGGGTCACCAAATGAAACTGATAGGTAGCAGGTTCAAAACAAATAAAAGGAAGTTCTTCTTCACACAACGCACAGTCAACTTGTGGAACTCCTTACCTGAGGAGGTTGTGAAGGCTGGGACTATAACAATATTTAAAAGGGAACTGGATAAGTTCATGGTGGCTAAGTCCATAAATGGCTATTAGCCAGAAAGGGGTTAAGAATGGTGTCCCTAGCCTCTGTTTATCAGAGGATGGAGACGGATGGCAGGAGAGTGATCACTTGATCATTGCCTGTTAGGTTCACTCCCTCTGGGGCACCTGGGCACTGGCCACTGTCAGTAGACAGATACTGGGCTAGATGGACCTCTGGTCTGACCCAGTACGGCCTTTCTTATGTTCTTATGGAAGTATGCTGTGTCTGATATCAACCTTCTTATACCCTAACCATGGGACAAGCCCTGTAGATTTTAGAAGGTTAAAATAGGATTTGGGTTTTACATGACAAATATTTGTAATTTACTGGGATTCGAACTGCCAGTCTTTTGTTTATCATTAGCATCAGCCTAGTGCAATGGCAGTCTTCTGCTCATTAAATCACAGAGAAGCAAATGTTTAGGTCTCATTTTAAAAAATAAAATTGTGTGCAAAATATTCAGAAAATGTGATATTTTAACTCTGGCTTTAAGGGTTTCACTTCTGTCTCTCCTATATTCCTACCACTCTCTGCCCTGCACTTTCCACCCATAGATCTTCAGAAGTGTGGCTAAGCACTGTTACCCCATTTTACAGATGGGGAAACTGAGGCATAATGGTAAAAGCCCATGTTTTCAAGCTTAGTTGCCAAATAGGGGAAGGTCCAGGAATAAACAGTTTTTCACTTTCGGAAGAGTATGTTCTGTGTCCCCCTGGGAGCTGCAAGCTCTCCCCTCCACCTGAAAGCTGGAGTTCTGTGCCCCTACCGATTGAGGGGGCCAGTGCTCCTGCTTGCCCCCCTTCTGTGCACACTCCTGCTGCCAAAGAGCAAAGAGAGCAGCAAGTGCTCACTGCATATGGAAATCAGGTCACTAATTTTTATGCCTAAACATAGATTTCAAATTCCAACTTCAGGGAGACCAGAATTAGGCCCTTAACATTCAGTTAACCTTGTTTTATTAAAAAAAAAAAACAACAAACAACAAAAAAAACCCACTCTATGCTACCTTTTGGTGCTGGCAACCGGAGAACCAGGAAGTAAAACTGATCACTCTTGTTCTATCATCCACAGTAAGTGACAGCTGAACAAGTTAGCTTTATACAAATAATGGAAAGTGTTCACAGCGGTGGAGGGAAGGTTGATTGACAGATAAGGTTCATTTCTGCAGTAACTGAGCGCTTTCACCCAATCCAGCAAAGCACTAATTTACAGCATACAAATCATCTCATATCCATGGGACTTCCCATGTGCTTCAAGTTAAACAGATTGGAACCAGAGTGCTCAGCACCATACCAGATCAAGCTCTCCATGCTACAGCAAGAACTGACATCATCTTCACCTCCACAGCCTTTCCCTGCAGTAACTCTCTAGATGCGAGTGGACAGACGCCAGCTCTGCAAATTAAGTCCAGCGCTAGCTTTGCATCCAGTTACTGTACAGAGAGGTGAATTTCCGGGTTATAAATAGCAGCATGGTTTAACAATAACAAAGGACTGAGACATCTGGATGAAATCAAATGAGGAGAGCAGGGCCACATGTGCAGAGAGCCCAGGCACTTCCCAAGCGCTGCTACATTTTTTGGTATG
This sequence comes from Pelusios castaneus, assembly GCA_007922175.1. Lineage (NCBI taxonomy): Eukaryota > Metazoa > Chordata > Testudines > Pelomedusidae > Pelusios > Pelusios castaneus. The sequence goes on from ML685861.1 coordinate 3,564,362, forward strand.
GAGAAGCCAGCATATTTCATAGTGGGAGGAGCTAGCCAGGAAGTCTTTCAGCCTGGATCTCAGCTCCTTTTCAACTAAACACCAGTGTATTTCAGCGTATTGCTTTTCTTCTGCACAGGCAGCTCCTGAGGAACGTCAAAAAGTGAATGAAACCAGCCCGTGGGAAATTCAGCCGTGCCCCATAATCCTGCTCAGAAATAGCCTCTCCCTTTGATTCTTCCATTTTCCCCTCCTTTCCCCAATTCAGTTTCCCAGCCTCTCTTCTCCTTATTGTGCCAAGAGTCCATACTGACGTCCTTTTAATTCATCTCATCTCATGCAACCAGCTTCCCCAGTGTTTCCAGATGCATGCAGTTTGTAGTGATTGGACAGGGTGGACTTAAATTGCTTCTCATTCCCAAATCACAGGACCATTTTCCTTAACTAGGATAGCCTGGAACAGACAGCACAGAACAGCGCAGGGACAGAGCCATATGAGCCTTAACAGGTCAGTATGCGGAAATCCACCCACACACGACAGAGATGCAGCAATATCTTCACACAGAGCTATTGAGCCTGCTGCTCAGCAACTCCCTTGCAGAATTGGGGCTTTGTCATAGGATGGGGGCACAGAATGGCTCCATTTGTTAAGGCAGCAGATACATGCATACAGAAATTCCAGACTGGAGTCAGCCCGGAGTCTGCTATGGCAAAATGCCTCCCCAGATGAGTGCATTATGAGGGAGGTGGCCCCAAATTTTCACTCACCACGCGGAAAGTGCTTCCTAAAAAGGGGGGTGGTGCTAGCTGGGAAAGGGGTGTGGCCAGGACATCCAAGGGTCACTGCACCCCTCAAAAGCCACTGAGGAATGGGCTGGCATTCGATCCCAAGGGAGGGGAGACCAGCCGGGAATCATCATTCACACCTCTCGGCGCTCTCCTTCCAGGACTTGCTTCTTAAGAGAAGTTCACCGTGGCCCCCGAAAATGAGGGTGCTCACAGGCCACACCCCCAAAGAAATAATCAGCGGGGGCAGTAGCAGCCGTGCTTTCTCAAAAGGTGGGTGTGTGAGGACGACATCTGGGCTTGGAAGGAGGCTCAGCCAAGCACATGAACATCATTCCTTCCAACGAGCAGGGCTGAGCGCAGGCACTAGCTCCCGGCCCCAGAGCACAGCCAGACGCTGCCTCTCGAGGTAGCGTAGGAACTGGCTAGCAGCAACAGCTTCCCCACGCTGCTTCTGTGCTCGACTGCAGCTCCTGGACCCAGCATTGTTGGTGCTCAGTGAGACAGAGAATGGAGCCCATGGACCCAGCTGATGGCACAGAGCCAAACATATCACCCTAGGCTCACTAGCATTTTGATTTGTATTTGCTTTTGCTGCCTCCACTGCCTGGGAAACCCAAACCCCAGGTTTCCCATCCTTTCTGCTAAAATGAGAGAGCTTCCAGCCATGCATGAAACAGGGCTCTACAGGGCTTGTGAAACAGACATTTTGATGCAAGAGTCCTTGTTAAAGGAATTGAGCACTAACGGACACAACAGCGGGTTAATCAAACATGAAGTCAGGGAAGGGGAAGATGGGTTATGATCTATCACATAATTGAAGGCCAAAACACATGACTGATGTTCTAGAGCATCTAGAAAGAACCCCAAAGCTCCTATGGAAACAGGAAAGCTTCTGACTTCTTTGCTGACAGCTTGGGCCAATCTTGCAGTCCTCTTTTCTAGCACAACTCTTAGACTCCAGCAGGAGCTTTTAAAAGGAATGATCACAATCAGCCAGATTTAGCCCTCTGTCTTTACAGTCACAGTGAGTTGGAAGAAAATTAATGAAGTCTGTGCACCTAACATTTACACTTCTATAATCATGAAACATACGGCATTACAGTCTCTTGCCTCTGTGGAGAATTGGGAGATCAACGTGTAACCCATATGCCTGAAAAGGCTATCTCTAAGAGACCTGCTGAGGGTGGGTTACTGTTGTTGGGCGGATTAGCGACCCACAACTGGAAACTTCCAGAAGCAGGGTGTGGTAGCATTTTGAGCATGCTCCACAGTGTACCCTGCTGTGATGTGATGTTGTCAGTCAGATGACTGGAGAGCAGCAGCCTGAGCAGACAGCAGGCAGGAGCTGCCTTGAGGGGAGGCCATGTGCTCAGTGTTCTGGAGAGGAGCTGAGCCAGGAGTGAACAAGATGTTTTCTCCATGTAAAGGAGTCATTTGCGACAGACCTTGCAGACATGCATATGGGACTGAGGGCTGGTTGCAGAGGAGAAGAGAAAGCCTGCATGCAATGCTACAGAGGATCCCAGCAAAGAAAGAAGAGGACAGCTATTTCTTGCCACTCAAGCTTCCACACTGGAACAGAGACTGTAGCTGAGAGTTGGGTGAACTCCACACAGACTTTGGGACTCTTGGGTATCTTTCATGCAAGGGATTGTTCTTGGTTAATTGTAGTTTGTTTTCTTAGGATAAGGTTCATTTAGTTAGTAGTTAATAAAGTTCATTGTTATGTTTGTTTTTAGTAGTATTTTAATGTGTGAGTGTATCTCTGAGCAAGCTTCGAGCCGTGAGTCCTGTACAGACTGGATCCTGGGTCTCCAGCTGCTTTCCCCATAGGGGTTGGGATTGATTTCTGTGGGGCACTGGAGAAGGGCAATTAAATGAATTTAGCCCACCTGAAGGTTACAAACGCACTTGTGACATTCCAACTGTAGGGGAGAAAGGCATGGAAAGGCCTCAAAACCCAGGAGGAGATAGTTGGTCGTATGTTAGACTGGGGACTATAGCACTATGCTTGGAGGACGTTCCCCCTTCCCCCCCCCCCATAGCTGGCTGGATACCACCCCTTCATTCAATCATCTGCTAAACAGCAGAAATATTTGCTGGCTAATTTATTTAGTTAATGTATTTATTTTTCTGGTATTTGACCAGCCTCAGAAAATTTTAGCAAGTTGCAACAGATAATATTGGCTTCTAGGTGTTCAAAGACAGCAGAAAGACCCAAGTATTTGAGTCAACTTATTATCAATAGAATTATTAAAGAAAAACACTTCCTCATCTTTCCCAAGAAGCTTGTAATGCAATATCTTGAGCTGCAGATATGTTTGCTTTGTATGCAAGGTCACATGCAAATAACTTTGCAATGATAGTGAAAAGGAAAACACTGAATGCTGGAGATGTCCTCTTAGCCATGGAGGAAATGGCATTCCAGCGATTCAAAGCTCCTTTAAAAGAATTATTGGATAGTTACATCCATGGGCAAAAAGACAAAAAAGCAGCAAGGAGAGACAAAAACAAGCAGGCAGACTGAGGAACAGGACGAGCTGGAGGGAAGAAAATGACGATGAATGGATGGAGGAGGAAGAGGAACAAAATGAGGAGGAAGAGATGTATAATAGCTTCTTGGAGAGGCAGACACACACATGGGCCGAGCTCTCTTCCTAGAAATATAAACATTATAAATCAATCTAGCTGTACAGTAAAGTTCCATGCTTTTCCTATGGGGCCCATCTCTCCTGGCTTGAATTCTCAGATGGGGGTGGGATGGCGACACTGAGAAGACAGACACAGTTTCTGTAGCAGAAAGGCTACCTTTTCCCCATTACAAGGGGTACTTAGTGGCTGTTCAGAATCCAGAGCAACCGTGCTAATACAAAAGATTTTGAAACTCTATTAAATTTGCTCTGTGAGGCTCGGTATTAAAGCTCAAAGAGTCCCAGTGAAAAAGTTGCACAGGAGCATGTTTTTCTCACCAGATCTGAGGTTCAGCTGAACAGGCCTTAGGCTATTTAGGGTATTGAGAGGGTGTATTTTGCATCTTAGCTAATTGCCTGTGTTGCCATAGCAACCCAGCTCACTTGTTGTCACAGTAACAGAGTTAGGCTGTTAGGGATAGATGAGCCAGTCCTGCCTGGTTTTGTAGTGTTTGTTAATAAACAGACCTTTGTTGCCTTTGTGTTCCATGCCGATTTCTTCTTGAATACCAGGTATCCCAAAGATTCAACAGTGAAGATGTTGAATGCACTCACCAGTGTTTGGTGTAAGGGGGAAAAGGTGTTCTTAGCTGGCTCCCTGCTTTTCCTTTCATTCTGACCATGCTTTCTCTTTCCAAAATGGCTAACTATCTGACCCAGGTTGGCTTCAACTGTATGCAAGTATACGGAACAAGGATCAGCTCTCCTCAGGCAAGACTGATTCTTCAGCTCAGGGTTAGTCAAATTCCAAAGAACCACACTCCTCTTCTGTAACCAAAGTTAACGCCCAAAGTGCTTATTTTTGTTTGTTATTCTGAGTGAGAGACAGGGTTTTTATAAAACACTAGGGTGGGAGAAAGGCTCCAGACAAAGAATGTCATTGTAACAATTAATACTTGGCCGTTGGACAGCACTTTACACTTTCAAAGCAGAAGCAGCCTGGCTTGCAGTTAGTCACAATGGCTATGTCTACACTAGAAATGTTAAGTCAACTTGAGTTGTTGACTTTAATAAGGTCGATTTTAAGTCAACTTAAAAATCAACCTTATTAAAGTCAACTTAACAAGTGGCAACACTTTAAGTCGACTTAGTCCACTTTGTTAAGTCAACCTAATTGACCTTAGGTCAACTAAACAAAGTGGACTTATGCATCCACACTGGACTTAGGTTGACCTAAAGAAGGGTTAGGTCCACCTAAGGAGGCTTAAGTCAACCTAATGAGTGGTAGTTATTAAGTCAACTTAAGGAATTTCTTAATTCGACTTAATGAAAGCCTGGTATGAACGCGGCTTAATTTAAGTCGACTTAAGCCTCCTTAAATCAACTTAAATAGCCAGTGTAGACATACCCACTGAAACTAGCTGCGAGCTTAAACCTTGCACACAGAGAAATGGCATATCAGGAATGTTGCAAACTCAAGGTGGATAGGTGTACATTGAGCTCTCACATGGGACCAAGACCTGGATGCAGCTGTGTCCTGGCCTTGCATATCCCCCCCCCCCCCCCCCGGCATGCTATAAGGGAACGGCAAAGGACTTGTGAATGCCCTCTGTTGCTTTGCACCCCTCTAGTGATGCAAGTCAACGGTAACCAGCCACTGAAGCTGGGTTATGATTGGTTTGCATGTGCAGGAGTGGCACAAAGCAGCTAGTGTTTCAGCCATAACCTGTGTGACAGGGCACAGGTAAGGTTATCTGCCCCATCTTAACGTTGAGCCAGATGGATACTCAATATGCAGGCAATACTTTTTCCCCCTTGTGGTTTTGGTAGGGAACCTGGACACACCCTAGCTCTAATTGTAGAGGCACATGAAGCAAAGATGACTGAAGGATAGCCTTCATTGTTACTATTACCAAATGAGGCATCTGTAGAGTACTTCCTTTCCTGTGCACTGAGCAAGACACACAAGCATTTGTGGTCACGGAAGCTTTGCTAGTAAGAGGTAAGGCTGTCTCAAAATTTTCCCTCAGTGGGCTGAAGAATGAAGAGACAGAACTAAGATAATTTCGGTGCCTTGGCTTCATTTCCAGACTTTCAAACACATGGATTTCTTTTCAGTCATCCCCTCCTTCAAATAAAAACTTCAAAAATCCTGTTAATTGCTTCACCCTTAAATGACCGAGATGGGCTCCTGCCTCCCCCTACCAGTGTCCCAGAAGGGCACGCTGGCTGATGACAGGCAAGCTCACAGCCCTGCCCACCTGCCTGAGATATAGGATCTCTGAAATCATAGTCCCAAGGTGTGGCATAAGACAGAGACACAGGGATGATATTTTAGTCCCCAGTTTATACCCCCAGTCCATGTGCACGGAAAGGCATAGTCTGATCCATGGAGTCAAGGATCCAGTGTATTACATGCTGTGCTGAGTCGCTGGGCCACCACTGTCCATATGCACTCTAAGATGTCCTCTGGAGGAGCCCATTGGAAGAGTTGGCTCTCCTCAATGGCTCATCAATCTTGTCTTGAGGTAAATCTTGTGGGTGTTACTCAAGAATACACATTTGAGATACAAACACATAGCAAAGATTCATAACTTCATATACAATAATACACATATAAACTATGTTCAACAGATCACAACCTTTTAAAATGATACCTTACAAGGCATGCTTTGTTGCATAATTGTGATAAATCATATACAATGGTGATACATCAGTGGCAATACCTTAATGTAAAAAGAGTCATCTTTCTTTTTATATAGCACCACCTGCTGATTTATCAAACACCAGTAAACATCCTCTATTGAATCACTAGCATTTATTTTGTTGTGCGATTACCTTGGTGGGCTGCTTCGAAAGCACTGTCTGACTTGGTCCCTTTAGCATTTGAAACTTGAAAAGCACAGTTCAAAAGTGTAACATGCTGGTAATTCACATCTGTAACAGTACACTGTACCACATGTCCATTTATATACTGTGGTTCTATCCAAAACTCCATGGCTACTCCATTCACATTTACTATAATACAATGTTTAAGAGTAAGACTTTACAATGGAAAATGAGTTATTTAAATTGCTGCAACTGATTTCCTTGCACAGCCTAGGGACCTTTATGCCTAACTTTTATTATGAAGTGTTATCTTTTGGGTTCCATCCTGCTTTGGAAGGCTGAACTGACAGGAATTCAGACACCTTCAGGTCTCCCCCATTACATGTTCAGGACTCCAGATCCAAGCATTGCTGCAGAGCTCTGGAGGCATTCCAGGTACCCCAGAACATTTGCTAGATTCTGTTATCCTCCCAAATCCATCTTTATATGTATATTTGTGTCACCATCAATATATTACATCCGCAGAACATTTGGAAAGAACAAATAGCAAATAAAATTCACAACGGAAACATAACTGACAAGTGTTGCAAAGATAGACACACTATACAAGTGAACTTAATTTAAAAATAAATATAGGCTGGAAATAATGGAACAAGCAGAAATTCAGGCAGGAAAAAAATGCAAGCAAAAGATCTAGAGAAATAATCTGAGAGTTCTGGATCTAGAGGCTGAAAGCTGGAAAGCAGTAGCACCTCAAATGATTTAGGGATGCCAGCGACCAGCCAGTTGTGTCTCAGCAGGGGACTAACAGAAGCATTTGGGAAAATCTGAGTCACAGAGAGAAGGGAAACATCAACCTGTCTCCAAATGAGATGAGGACCAGAAAGCTTAGTGACCTGTCCTGAGAAAAATGGCTGAGTGATTGGTCTCATGTGAAGGACTACCAGAGATATGAACAGATACAGGATACGGTAAGTCACGTGATCCACACTGCAAGTGGACCTAGTTCCCCCATAGAGTACAGTGCAAATGACCAGGTTCTCCTAAGGAGAGACCAACTGTTTGAAGAGACAGCTCCCCATAGCTAATTGCTTCCTTGCATGTGTATTAATGAAAGTGGCCCAGGGTTCTTGCATGCTGGTGGTACCACCTCCTCCTCAACAGTGAATCCCATACAGAAATGGCAAGAGCTTGTCTCCTTTGCAAGTAATTCTTACTCTCCATGAAGCCATCATCCCTCCCCATAGCAACCCCTGACCAGACCTCTTAGCAATCAGGCCTCCCATATACAAAATCCCAGATCAAATGCCATAGTGATGAGGCCACACACAGGAAATCCCAGAGAAGACCAGGTAGAAATCAGACTTCGCCTAGCAAATCCCACAGCAACCAGGACTGTCCATAAAAATCCTCTGATTACCACCCACCACCACCACCACCAATGACCAGCCCCTGCTTTGTAAACCTCAGACCCCCATGGGCAATAGCCCTCCCCCTAGGAAATCCAATAGTGGCCACAAGTCACACACTGCTTCAACGAGGCTTCATCTCAGGAAGCCCAAGATCAGACTCCGCCACCCCACCCCATCCCACCCCCAATGCCACAGCTAGGCCCTGCCCTTCGCAGCAACCTCCAGACCAGGCCCCAAAGTGCAGCAACCACCTCCCAGACCAGACCCCCCAGGAGCAGCAAACACCCACCTCAAAGCAACCCCCCCAGGGGAGAATCCACAGTGCAGCAACCAACACTCACCCTCCCCAAAGGGACCCCAGACCAGATGCCTCGTCTTTCCTAGAAACCCCTACATCAGACACCATGGCAACCAGGCCATGCCTTGAGCAGGGCTTGATCGTGGCACTGTAACCCCTAGACCCAATTCCATGGGGTGGCAGCCAATGGTCCCTCTAAGGCTTGTGTGCAAAATTTTCAAGCCGTGTGCAAAACTTTTTCTGAATAAAATTTTTGTGTAAACTCACACGACAGAAATTATAGGCATTAATTAAAGTTAAAGTGATTGTAAATAGAATTAATTAATTGTGTTTAATTGAATTTGAATGAATTTTGAATTGATATTTAATTTTTAGAAAGGTTTTTATTTAAAATTAATTTTTTTAGAAAGAAAGAAAGAAAGAAAGAAAGAAAGAAAGAAAGAAAGAAAGAAAGAAAGAAAGAAGAGGAAACAGGAAGAGAAAGAAGGAGGAAGGACGGAAGAGGAAAGAAAGGAAGAAAAAAGAAGGAAGAGAAAGAAGGAAGAGAAAGGGAGGAAAGAAAAAGGAAGGCTAAGAAGGAAAAAAGAGAAAGAAGGAAGCGAAAGAGAGGAAGAAAGAAAAAAGAAGGAAGGCAAAGAAGAGAAAGAAGGAAGAGAAAGAAAGAAGCCAAGGCCGCTGGCGGGGGACGACGACCTGACTGCGGCCCTGGGAAGCCGCCGGTGGGGCGGAGCAGACCCCAGCCCCGGAGGCTGATCCTGGCCCCTTGCCGGGAGGCCGAGGCCATCGGAGGAGCCCGGCCCCGGCTCCGGGCCGGGAAGTCGAGGCAGTCGGCGGGTGGGAGCCCGGGAGCCTGACCCGGCCGCAGCCACCCAGGTGCCCCGGCAGTGTGGGGCAGGCAGGCCCGCACACCTGCCCCGGCCCTGAGCCTGCCTGTTCCACCCTGGGGGCAAAGCCACAGCCCCAGGGGTCTGGAGGGAGCGGCGGGGACTGCCGGGCTGCGCGGGGGTCCCTCAGTGCTGCGCGGGGGTGCGCAGCCGTGCGCAGCTTAGAGGGAACACTGGTGGCAACCAGACATTACTGCCCTCCCCCATGCAAACCAAACCAGACCCCAACCCCATGGGACAGCAACGAGCGGCACCATCCCAAACAAACCCCAGACCCCTAGAAAACAGCAAAAAGAGAATCTCCCCATGGCACCAGCCCAAACCTCACTCCTCCCTAAACAAACCCCAGACCACAGAAGACCACATGCGGCAACAGCCAAGTCTACCCCCACCAGACCACATGTGGGAGCATCCCCCAGACCAAATCCACAGATAAAACCCACCAACAGCAACAGCAACCCCCAGACCAGTCCAGATAACATGGGGTGGCAACCAGAGGAAACACCCTCTTTTTTCCCCCCTCAATTCTCAGATTACAGTTACAAGAGACCATTGTGATCAGCCTGACCTCCTGGACATTGTAATACACCAAACCTCAGCCACCCACTCTTGAAATAGACTTTTAACCACCGGCTGAGCCCCATGCTGCAGAGGAAGGTTAAAACCCCTCAGGGTCTCTGCCAATCTGCCCTGGGGGAAAAACTCCTTCCTGGCCCCAAATATTGCCATCAGCTAAGCCCTGAGCATGCGGGCAAGTCTCAGGCATATTCCTTCTCTCTAGTAATTCAGGGTCCTCTCCATCTAGATGACCTATCACCCGGAGTTTGGCAACTCCCAGTAGCAAAACTAACAATGAGCCATATGCCACCATAAACAGCTCATCATACCAGCCCCTCTATAAACTTGTCAAGCTCATCTTCAAAGCAAGTTAAGGTTTTTTATCCCCACTGCTTCCCTGGTCAGGCTATTTCAAAACTTCACTCCTCTGTTGGTTAGAAACTTTGCCTAATTTCAAGCCTGAACTAGTTCATGGCCAGCTAATATCCATTTGTTCCTGTGTCAACATTGGCTCTTAACCTAAATAATTCCTCTCCCTACCTGTTATTTATCCCTCTGATATATTTATACAGGGCAATCATATCTTCCCTCAGCTGTCTTTTTGCTAGGCTGACCAAACCAAGCTCTTTGCATCTTCTCTTATGAGCCAGTTTTTTCCATACCTCAGATCGTAGTAACCCTTCTCTACACCTGTTCCACTCTGAATGTATCTTTCTCATAAATGGAAGACAGGAACTTTACAGAGCACTCCAGACAAGGTCTCACCAGAGACTTGTATAACATATTAACACCATCCTGTCTCAACTAGAAATGCCTCGCCTGATGCATCCTAGGACTGCAAAGCCTTTTTCAAGGCCACATCACATTGACAACACAACAGTCTTGTCATCAATCAGTAAAATACCCTGGATTTTCAGCTCAGGAACTCCACAATGACTTATTTGTATCAACACTTGGTCAATTTATCTGTTGAGTAACAGGAAGTGGCCCATACTGCCAGGGTTTACCAGGGTCTCCCTTTTAACTGATGAGAAGCCCTCCAGAATAGACTGACTGTTAATCCTTGGAGGATAGGGGACACGGATATATATAGCCTTTCACTCAAAGGCTTGACACTCAGGCAGTAATATGGGAAAACAAAATAAGTGTAGAAGGTGGATTTAGGAATGGGATTTTATATTATTGAGTTTATGTAGTTATAGAAATAGAAGTTTGTTAGGGTAGGCCCAAGCCTGAACCAGTTTTCAAAGGCCTTAGCATACAACTCACATGAACCAATGCCAGAACTCAGACGCCATATAGTCTGCCTCAGCAACCTTGGAGACTTACAATGTTACAAGGAATACCCTGCACATAGCGTGTGAGAACCAAGGGCTATGTTGCAAAGCCTTGTAATGGCTATGTTGCAAAGATTTGGCCCTGCTTAGAGCGTATCGGAACTGATAGCTATGTTGCAGATGTGTAAAAGCGTATGGGAGCCAAGGAGCATTGTTGCAAAGAGTGTAAAAGCGTATGGGAACCGAGGGGCCATGTTGCAAAGACGTGGGACCCTCTGAGAAAGCAGGAGGGGAATGGGAGGCACAAAACTCTATAAATATTAGTCCCAAAGATGGGGAGGGAGACAGTAGGCTGGACATGACTCAAGATGCCCCGTGGCTCTGGCTACGATAGCAAGTGGGCTCTGTCCATAGCCAAAGACAGAGAAAGGTCAGGTCCTGGTCTTGAAGCTGACTGGGCTGGCACATAGGCCCGAGCTCATCAAAGAGAGGTCAGCACCTGATCCCCGATGGTGGCAAACTGACACGTTGGTACAGAGTTCGGTGAGTATCAAGAAATCACCAATAGACCTCGGTGAACACTGGTTTGATAGTAGCTACAGGTATATAAGATATTAGTAACAGTAAAGGTAACAGAAATATTTAGCACCCCAGGTCCTGGTGTTAGGACTAAAGTAGGTTAGCATCCCCACCCCTGAGGGTTTGGGGAGGTAGGTATAAGGTTAGGGAACAAGCAGTTTAGCACCCCAGCCTGGGAGTACAGGTAGATAGCCTGCCATCCCCTTTGAAGTTAGGGGCACCCCTTTGAAGCTAGGGGCAAGTGCAGAGTAATAAGAATAGTTTTAGTAATTAAATAGTTAATAATGCACATTTACTTTGATTTGTAAGGCCTGCTGCAGCACAATAATATTATTAGCATAACAGTAAAGTTTTTAATCTTGCAAGCTAAAAAAAGTGTACACTTACAACAAGAAAAAGTGCATAAGTGTTATTGTACTCATGATGATCTGCAATAAACATTTTATGCTTATAATTCTTCTGATTCCATTCCTATTTTCCCTGATGTTGTTAATCCCCAGTGCCCCTTTACCCCCCTTATTTTTCCCCTTATGGGAACAGTATTTAATTCCTATACTAATCACGTGGGTTATCGGCTGGCTCGGTTTAACCCTTTATAATCTGGTTCCCTTGACTACTGATGTGCCTGTCAATGCCTCCTCTCCATCAGATCAAGGCTGGGCTATTATCCCGGTGGAAAAAGAACCTGTTGTCCAAGCGCGCCCCTCGATGAGTACCACGCGGAGGGTAGATAGTGCGAAGCAATAAGTAGTAAATATTGTTTCAAAATAACCAACACAACTACAAGTAACAAAATTCTCTTCCAGAAATGTACCAAAAAAAAGTAACAAACTCCCTTGACACATACGCACATTGCAGTAACCAATACTGTAAAAATCATAGAATAGGAACAACAGCCTCAAGTGCTTCCGTTCCACCTGAGGTCAAACTTATGTGGGATGCTGACAGGAAGCAAATTCTGATTTATGCATTAATACAGTAAACCACACTAAGAGCTTTGTTAACCAAGATATGCACATTCATAAATTTTCATTGTTAAATTAGAACCGTCAGGTTTACCTCGGTACAGCTTCACTCCTTCTGTATTGTTTATGGTCCTTCTGCTCTGCCACAGACACTTCTTAGCAGCTATTGCTGCTGCTCCTACTCTGCTACTTGTGGTGATTGCTTGGTCCATCACAACAAGCTAGCCCTCTTCTTCCCCTCTTCAGTGATCTCAGCTCTTATCTTTCAGCTTCTCATGTCTTCTTGATCTTTCTCCTAGGCTCCACAGGCAGCAACCAGCTCCCCATGCAGCAACAGCTCCTCAGCAGGTCAGATGGGATGGCAACCAGGCCCAACCACCCACAAGCAACACCCAGACCTCATGGGCAGCAACCAGAGAAGACAACCTCCTCCAAGTAACACACCTCCAAGACCTACCCCGGCATAGCAATCAGAGCAACCTTACCACTCTACAGGGAACCCCACCATCACCACTACAGCCCACACACTAGATCCTATGGGTAGCAACAGCCCCCTCACTCCATGACAAGTAGCTTCCAGACTAGACTTGACCCCCAGGTGCGAACCAGAAACACCTCTTCCTCCCATTACAAATTTCAGACCAGAGCCCCTTGCAGCAGCTGGCACGGACACACACACACACACACACACCATGGCAAACAGGCCCACCCACAACTCCCATACATGCCTATGGCACCACAATGAAAGCATAGTGCCCCCCAGACCACATCTCATGGACAGCAACCAGAGAACCCCTTGACACACAGACCACACAAAGACCTCGAGGGCAGAGCCAAATCCCCTTGCAGCAGGCCCCAGCCCATGGCACATAGAGCCACCTACCCAGAAGCCACACCCAGACCCCCCCCCCAGGGTGGGAACTAGAGACCAACCCCTCAACCCAACAACAAATCCCAGACTGAGTGCCCAGACAGCAAGCCAACCTGCCAGCCACCAACCCCACAGAGGTCAACCAAAGGAACACCTCTATCCTGACACCACACCACAACAGACCTCATGGGGCAGCCGAGACCCCCCCACCTCTATAGTAACCCCAGAGTAGATCCCATGGGCAGCAACCACAGAGCCCCCATCCCACCCACCCACACACATTACCCCCAGACCAGACCTCAGCCTGCATGGCAGTAACCAGAGAATGCATGCCACCCTCAAAGAACCCAGCCCAGAGAAGCAACCAGGTCCCCATCAACAGTATTGAAAGCACAACATCCCCTACAGCAATCGGCCCCACAGCAGGGAGACCACACACCCTTAAAGCACTGCCACGGCATGGCAACCAGATGCACCCAAACCCCACAAGGCAGAAACCCAAGAACCCCACCACAGCAGCATCCCACAGTTCAAACCCCACCACACGGCAGCCAGATACCTCCCCACCCTGCAAGAAACCCAAGACTTCACCCCACAGGCAACAACCAGAGGCACATCCTCTCATCCAACCTCCCAAACCAGACTGGACCCTACAGATCCCCTTGCAGCAGCAACTTGTACACCGCAGACCCCACAGCACAGCAAACAGGTCATCCCACCCCTCAGCAAACCTCAGTCCAGCCCTCCACCTCCTGCATTTGAAACCCACCCACATCGCAACCCCAGACCAGAAATTACAGCACAGCCACCAGCAGTCCCCCCCACACACACAATAGCAACCCCCAAACCAGACCGCATAGCACATCACCCAACCACCCCTATGCCACAGCACAGACCCACGCTAGAGCAAACCCTACAGCACAGCCACCATTAGCAACTCCCATACTAGGCCCATGGCACGGCCATCACTGCAACAACCCACAATCAAGGCCCCCATAGTACAGCAACTAGTGTTCCTCCTGCAGCAACACCAAACCAGGCCCCACAGTGCAACAGCCAGCACCCACCCTGCCTGGAGAAGCCCCCAGACTTGATACACACTGGCACCCACACACCCAAACCAGACCCCCCACAGTACAGCAACCAGCACCTGCCCCGCCCCAGCAATCTAGGGCCTAGTCTCCAATGCACAGAGCTCAGGATCCACCCTGCCCTGCCCTCTCCCCCTCCTCAGTCCAGATCCCATGGCAACCAGCCCCCCACCTATCACAACCCCCAGATACAAACTGCAGTGACCAGGCACTGAAGGACACCCTGTTTTGACCAGCCCCCCACATATACTGAGAGAGAGAGAGAGAGAGAGCGCCTGTGGTGAAGGAGATAAATTACCCTAAGGAACATCAAACCATTTCCTTGCACCGTGCAGGGAGGTGAGATCAGACGGTGACTTGGAACATGGAATGGGCACTGGAAGAAATAGAGCGAGTTGATTTCACTGAGCAAGCCTGATTTGTGTGCATCCAGGCTGTTGAAGGAAACCACATCCTTATCAGTCAATTGAAAACACATCAGCCGGGGCTTAGAATAGCAGTGGGCACCTGCTGCTTTTCTCCCAGCAGATGCAGGTCCTGGGAATTCACAGGGGCTAGCGCTTATCTCCGTTATTTATTCCAAGGTATTAAGCTGCCCACAAAGTGCACGTGAAAACCAAAAGCCAGGGGCCATAAAACTCCTGTCTGCGCGCCCTGCAAACCATCCTCCTTAGCGAACGCCACCATGAAACCTCGACAGCCAGAAAAGGAGTGTAGCCGGTTTCCTAGTGCAGAGCTCTTCAGCACCTGTATATCCCAGGGGGACATGCTGTTAGCAACATCAGGCTTTAGCCAGAGAGAGAGTAACATTTCGAGGCTGCTTGTATTTTGTGGACAGAGTGCCCTGGCAGTTCAGGGCTGGTCGGCCTGTAGGTGTTGTGTTTGTGAGGGTAGGCATAGGTACAGGTGAAGGCAGTAATGTACCTATACCTTTCCAGGCCTGTAAGAATAAAAAAGCCTTAGTAAAGCAGCTAAGCAGGAGCAAGCCTAGGGCAAAGAGTATCACGAGGTAGTCCTGTATTGGAGCCGTTGGTGTGCAATCACTAGATATCAGGTCACACCAGCTAGAGCAGTGGTTCCCAACCTGTGTTTCGGGGGTAAAAGTGGCCCCTGCAGGCTTTCAAATTGACCCTCAGATCCCCTCCTGCTGGCTGCAGAATGGATTCACTGCATAAGGACCCAGAAAAAGTGTGGTTCTGCAGGGCTAAAAGAGTGGGCTCCTTGATGCAGACAAAGGGACAGGAGATTAGCACTCCCCCTCCCCCTGGCTGTAGCAGGGAGCATGGCAAATCCTTCTAACTAGCTCTATAGGTGTTAGGGTCCTTGCGGGAGCCAAAGGGAGGGGAGCACTGATTTTTTTCCCGTCTCCTTGGCTGCAGAAGGGAGCCACTGCCTTGGGATCCAGACAGAGTACACAGAGTTGCATAGAATCATAGACACTGGAAGGGACCATGAAAGGTCATCAAGTCCAGTCCCCGGCACGCATGGCAGGACCAAGGACCCTCTTAAACCATCCCTGACAGGTGTTTGTCTAACGGCTCTTAAAAACCTCCACTGATGGAGATTCCAGGATGTGTGCAGTTTCCCTGCTGCAGCCAGGGAAACAGGAGATCAGAGAGAAAGGAGGCAAACTGCTTTGGAGAGGGGAGGGGAGGGGGGCGGCTTGCTGGCAGAGGCTGGTGGCCCTTCAGGGCTGTAAAAATATCAGTGGCTTTCAAGCCAAAAATTTTGGGAGCCCCTGACTAGAGACTCCCCTGGCACACACATTCCTCACAGGATCAGTGCTCCTGGATCTGGACTGTAATTGTGGCTGTTGTTAGTAGGACTCGGGAAAGGCACTAGACATGTGCCCACCTATGTAATGCCAGCCAGAGCCTGAGCAAGTGACAGCCCTGGATACAAACACTCCTGAACCGTGGGGACATTTGGATGTGTGTCCAGAGCCAAACTCTGCACCCATTTCCAGCAATCTCAGTACTCCCTCCAGCAACTTTCCTTAGCCCACCACAAAGCCATGTTCCCCCTGTCTCCTTCCTCCACTGGCCTCTCTCTGCCTCTCAGACTGGATCACCCTCTTTTCAGTGAATTGATCTTTAATCAGAAAAAGGGGGGGGGGTTCCCCTGAAAATAAAATGTAGGCAGAAACAAAAATGTCTATTGGCAACATTTTCCATACTCCTTCCCCAAAAGAAGAAATAAAATATTTAGGAGGGAAATGAATGTTTTCTCTATTTTCAAATTGTTTCCCTTTATCAAACTGCATGGAAATTTCCCCCTTCCCTAATACTTTTTACTCCCCCCCTAAAAATCTACACCATTATGCTCCCTGTGGCTAGCTAGGCATGTAAATAGTGAGAGATTCACGTAAACCTTTGCGGTACCTGTGACCTATTAGCCATGGCCTGTCTTAAGAGGCAACTGTGGGGAGGGGGGGGGAGAGATGATCATATTGGTCCCTTCTGACCTTAGAGTCTACGTGTATGTCTACACTTGAAAAGTTAAACTGACTCTGTTAAGTCAACTTCACAAATTGACTTAACATTTCTAGAATAGCCAGAGCGAAGAGCTGCGACTCCCCGCTGAGAAGCCAAGTGTTCTGGCAAGAGTTAGTAAGGCCCACTTTAAGTCGACTTAGTCCTGTGTGGACTCTCTAAGTCAACTTAATAAGTTCTACTTAAAGTGGACTTATTAAAGTCGACTTATTTAAGTTGCCCTAAATGTAGACATAGCCCAAGGGCCTCTGCATGGCTCAAACTTGGAGTCTGTTTCCTTTCACAGCCAAGGCTCTGCCAATCTATCAAGCCGCCTATTTCTCTGCCCCTTCTGCACAGTCAAGCACTGACGGAAAACAGAAGGTATAGATTAAAATTCCCACAAATACAATCCCTGCATTAAAGTAACATGATGGATGGCTTCAAAAAGCCAGTGCCTGACAAAAGCCAGCCCCTCCCAAGCTGGAGTGGGCTGTTGTGCCAGTGGGATCGAGCCACAGACGCCCGAAGGGCTCAGACACATGATGCTGAAATGAATACAAAAACCAGGCTTTCTTCTGGCTGCTGGACTTCTATTTCTCTCTGGCTGGGATGGACGAACACACATGTGCTGTCTCTCCCCCCCCCACAGCACTGGCCAGGCCTGAGCAGTCATGGGACGGCTTGCTGAGGGTGCTACAGGAGGCAGCTGTGGGATGCAAGCCAAAGTTATGCACACCAGAAGGAGGCAGGTGAAGACAAGCACTGTCATCCAGCGACATGGAGTCAAGCCGTCATTGAGGGCTAGTATGCGGGGGAAGCCAGAAGAGACTCCCCAGACCCTGTCATTGACGCCTCTGCAGGTGTGTGTGTGTGTCTGCACCTGCCAACACTCTGCTGTGGTCCCACCCCAGCTCAATAATAACCCCAGATCCTGTAGCACTTGACGCCCATGCTGCTTCAACTGGCTGGCAAACATTGACCAAGTCCTGTGCTGTATAGCCTAGGAAACTGAGGTCCACAAAGGTCAATTGAGTTGCCCAAGGATACACAAACACTCAGTGGCAGAGACAGGAGAATCCAGCCCCCCCCCCCCCCCCCCGAGTCCTGCTTTAGGCTGGGATTTTTAGAAGCACCTAATGAAGTTAGGTGCCATTGAGCACTGGGTAACTAACTCCCTCAGATTCCTTTCAAGCCCACATTTAACCACTAGACAGCACTCTCTCATGAGGATGGATTCTTTTATGCCGGAAAGAATCTGATCCATGCCAGGAGGCTCTGTCCTCTAGGAACTATGAATTTGATTCCCAGCAGATTGTTTTTAATCACCCCTGTATTAATCAAGTGCTCTCTAATTTGACATGAATGGCAGTTCCTGTCTCTGAGAGGTTTGGTGAGCAGCCAGAAGCAGCCCCAGTAAAACGACTTCAATATGCGGATAGCAGAGCATGAGGAATTCAAGCGTGAGGGCAGCTTCACTGTGTAGACAAACACTTTCTCCCCACAGCCTTGTATCAGAAGCTAAATATACCCTGTCCCAGGCAGAATTCAGCGACTGAGCTATTTCTCCTTTATTAGACAAGCTAAATAATCAGCCTCTGTGTAGTCTGCAGCATGGATCCAAACAGCCAATTGGTTTCACTCACTTTCCATGGACTGTTGTGTGTGGCTGTGTTGGATGGACTGGAACAGAGTAATAATAACAACCAGCCCTTACTCTTATCTTGTGTTTTTCATCCACAGATTACAAAGTATTTGTCATTAGCCCCATTCTACAGATGGGGAAATTGGGGCACGGAAAGGGAAAATGACTTGCCCAACATCACCTGGCAGGTCAGGGCAAAGCCAGGAACAGAGGCCTGTCCAGTGCTCTAAGAAAAGGCTGAGTCTAGTTTTCAGCCATGGATGCCTGAAGTCAGGCCTGGCCATTGGTAAATAAAAAGTTTCCATACTGGCTCCAATAACGTTCTACCAAAAAATGAGTCTCTTTTGCTCCCTGATCAGTCATCGGTTTTAGACCAAAATTGGCTCTCTTTCTGACTGCTCTGCTCCAACTGCTCTGCTCCATTAATACGGGATGTTCTCCAGCCTGTGCTATGGCAGAAGTCACATTAGATGATCCCAGTGGCCTTAGAATCCATGCAAACAACTTGGACATTGCAACTTTTTTTGTTTCATTTTTCATCCTCTCTCATGTGCAACGAGTGAATGTCATGGAAGGCAACATGTTCCAAAGAGCCGGGCACTGGATGGGAGGCAGCAGACTTTGGATTTACATCTGCCACTGACCTGATCCGGACTATGGGCACTTCCCCTCTCTCTGCCCAAATTCCTCCTCCGACCCTGTGTCTGCCTTGGCGATTTAGTCTGTATGGCTATGGCTACACTTGTGAAATTAAGTAGACTTTTAACTAGTCGACTTAGTGTGTCCACACTTAAAAATAAAGTGGACTTAAAGGGGAACTTAGAAAGTCAACCTAGCACGTCCACACTGGATGGGCTAGGTCGACTTTGTGGGGCTAGGGGGACCTAGGGCAGGTCCACGGGGACAGGGGGGACCCCTTGCTCAATGCCAGGGGGCTCAGCCTTTGACCCATTGTACCTAGGTACAATGGGGAAAAGGGGGACAGGGACACTGGCAGGGCATTGGGGCAGGGTGGAAAGGGCTCTGCCCTGCCAGGTTGGGGGGGGCATGCCAGGCTACCCCTCTGCCCCCCCCCCCGGACAGGGAGGGCATTGGTGTAGCCCTGGGGTAGCCCTAAGTCAATTTAGGGCTACCCCCACCCACGGCTACACTAGCTTAAGTTGACTCTAGGGAGTTGACTTAAGCCTTAGGTCGAATTGAAAGCAGGTTTTACAAAGTCGACTTAATTTTCATTAAATCGGCTTTATTTTCCTTAAATCGGCTTAAGCAAGCTGCTTAAATCAATGTAAGGAAATTATTTGTAGACGCGGGGGGTAAATTAAGTTGACTTAAGCTTGCTTAAGCCAATTTAAGGAAAATAAAGCCGACTTAATGAAAAGCAAGCTTAAGTCGACTTAATTTACCAGTGTAGACACAGCCTAAGATCTCCAAGGCAAGGCCTGTCCCTGACTACGTGTCCAAGGAGCACAGTGGTGGCCCAAGATGCAATGGTTATATAAATAATCTAGTCCATTTTGATGAGCTGGCTGTACCCCAGATTATGAAGCCCCTGTCATTTGCTATATGTATAGTGTGAATTTTACCACAGGCTATAGGAGGGAATGAAACCTGTATGGAATTTCTCTGAGGTTTTCACTGAACCGCAGCATTTGTATCTTTCTGAACAAGGGCCTTTGGAGGCTGCTTCTGACTCTAGTGACCCAAGATCAGGCCCTCAATGCTGGAAAGGCCAATATAGAAAAACTTCTGAAGGCACCCAGGCCCTGATCCTCAAAGGTATTTAGGCACCTAAACCCTATAGAAATAAATAGGAATTAGACACTTTGTGGATTTGGGCATTAGACATTAGGTCTATCCCACAAAAAGCACTTGCTGTGCAACAGCCTCGGCTGCCAGTCATGGAGAAGAATTTGTCAGGAATATTGGAATTTTAAGAATGATGAGAAAAGGAGGACAGCATTTGAAGGGTGGATGTTAAACAGCAGCTCCCACTAATATTTCAGGGGGATATTAAGCAGCAGCTATTAAAGCCAGACATTTTAAAATCAGCAGCTCTGGATAGCTTGCATCCAAGAGTTTTAAAAGAGCTGGCTGGGGCACTCACTGGACTGTTAATATTGCTTTTCAATAAGGCTTGGAACACTGGGGAAGACAAGATGATCACTATGGTCCCCCCCTGGCCTTGGAATCTATGAAAAGAGCCCAAGAGAGCATCAAATACCCAATATGGCAAAGAGCCAGAAATCCCCCCACTTACACAGAAAGCTAAACCAGTGTCTCTCACTGCCACTTGTCAGCCTTTGGATCTCACGCCAGCCAAGGAAAGTGCTACATGAGGGTAAGCAAGAGAGATCATGTAACACAAATTACCACTAAATGATTGTTAATTTGTTCTGAACACAGCTGGAAGCACATTTGACAAAACATTTTCCCCAATTTCACTTATTTGTTTCAGGCATAAATGTTCTCTGTGTCCTTCTCGGGCATTTCTTTACCTGCAGAGGCCAGCTGGGACCGGAACCAGAACTAACACAAGAAGC
Source organism: Pelusios castaneus (assembly GCA_007922175.1). Classification (NCBI taxonomy): domain Eukaryota; kingdom Metazoa; phylum Chordata; order Testudines; family Pelomedusidae; genus Pelusios; species Pelusios castaneus. The sequence goes on from ML685861.1 coordinate 3,585,180, forward strand.
TTATTCTGCAGCCTAATCCAGTGCTCATCCAAGCCAATGGAAGTTTTGCCATTGGTCTGGGCAGGGACTGGCTCAGGCCCCAGGGACATACAACCCAGTTGAATCAAAAAATGTGGTTTATTCCAGTGTGCTTTTGATTACTATCTGTGTAAAGTTAGATTCCAAACTGCCCATGGGTCCCTCCCCATGGGGGACTTTGTCGCTAGATGCACTGTTGTGATTGCATCTTTACTAGCTATAGCTGTGTCTACACTTGTTCAAACAAGTCGATTTAGCATGTCTACACTGGAAATTTAGGTCGACTTAAAATCGATCTTGCCAAATCAACTTAGAGTGTCCACAGTGGGTGCCTAAATCGAATTGTAAGGACTAGGTGGACCTGGGAGTGGTGCATGGTGGGAAGGGGGTGCTCCCCTTCCAAGGGCCCCCCCCCCAAAAGTGCCAGGGATCTCAGCATCTTCCCCATTGTACCAGGATACATGGGGGCTGAGCAGGACAGGGGCAGGGTACAGGAGCGGGGTGGGCAGGGCTATGTCCTGCCTTGTGGGTGGGCACGCCAGGCTCTGGCTGTGCCAGTCACCCTGGGACGGAGGACAGTGGGGAAGCCCTGGGGGCCCTTTTAAGTCGATTTAGGGAACGCCACATCTACACTGGCTTAAGTCGACTTAATAAATAACCAGTAAGTGGACATAAAATTAGGTCTTATTAAGTCAATTTACAATTTCCTTAAATTGACTTAAGCAGCAGTATAGACGCAAAGTAAATTAAGTCAATTTAAGTCTCCTTGTCAACTTAATTTACAAGTGTAGCCACACCCTATGAGAAAATACTCTCTCCCTGGTCTGTTTCAGTCCCACTGGTATGCTGTAGGCATTACTCTATCTTGAATGTTACTGGGTCACATTCTGCTTAGGAGAGATTGTGAAAAATAACACAGCATAGATTGTGGGGAAAAAATCCAGTTAGAGCAGAAAACAAACAGCAATCTATTAGAGCAGAAAACAAATCCAGATAGAGAGGGACAGAAAAAAAATAAATGAAGCGTGAATCCGGTACAGCCCACCCAATTCCTGCTGATCACCCACGTGGGCCAGCTGAGAGCCTGCTGGGATCCCATCCACTTTAAATTGCAGGGGAAAGGTTTCACAAGCTCAAACTCATTTTGCAAATCCATAAAATAGGCTGCAAGGTTCATAGAACCGCAAAGCCAGAACATTATTCCGCCCCCTTCCCTTATTTCCTCCTCGTTTGAGCTCCAGCTGCACTGTGCTCAATGCTGTGGGATAGGCTGTGATGAACTCCCTCTCCTGTGCAGTAGTGGGGGCAGTGCGGGGCCAAAGTTCCTAAAGGGCGAGGACAGCAGCCAGTGGCAAAGGATCCAGAGGGACAGAGGCTGGACTCCAGAGACAGTGAGGCGTGACATACGACTGGGTGCTGTGGGGAAGTGACCCAGGGAGTTGACGCCCATCCTAAAGTAGAAACTGGTGGGAGGCAGAGCCTCAGTGGAGGTGTTTAGGGTCCCTGGGCTGGGGCCCAGAGAAGAAGGTGGGCCTAGGTCCTTCCCCACGCGTGCCAGGCGTGGCACAGGTACCAGAAGGCACAGGCTTGTAGGCCATTGACTAGTTTAATGTAGTGGCCAAGAGGTCTCTCCGGCCATTGTTGTTAGTGGCCAGAACCAGGGAAGAAGAGCTGGACTGTACCCCAGAAGGGGAGGACTTTAGGGCTTGGCCAGAGGGCTAGGACCCCCTGAACAGGACTCAGAGCCAGCATCTGGAATGTGAAGAAGCAGCGCACTACCAGCAGAGGGACCCCTTGAGGACTTGCTGGTGACTCACATGTGGGATACTGCTACATGGATCATAAAGCATATGCACAAGGAGGTTGAATTAAGGTTGCGCACTGGCCTTTCCGCACTGTTGAGTGCTTGATTTTTACAAACGTCATTTTGAAATATATTTTTACCATCCTACGGATTTCTTAAAAAGAAAAAGCAGAGCACACCTCCCCCCACACATCAGCAGTAGGATTGGAACTCAAGAGTTCCAAGATTCCAGTACAGGGCCGTCCCTGGGGGAGGGGGCAAACGGGGCGACCGCCCTGGACCCCGCACTGTCCCGCTCCCAGCGGGGCAGTGCAGAGCTCACGTGGGCCGCAGCCCCTCCTCCCACAGCTGCCCCACCGCATTCCGCAGTGCCAGGGGCATCAACACTCACATGACCTCTAGCCTGTGTCTGCTTTGCTTTTTCCTGGACAGAAAAAGGCTGCCAGAGTCCAGGCCCAGAATCTGGGAGCACTCAGTGTACAGCAGTGGTTTTTAAATTATGGGTTGGGACCCAGTACTGGGTCGCAGATCTTCAGATACAGGGTTTTGGTGCTTCCGCTAGACTGGAATACATTGCTCAAAGATCTAATTGTTGGGTCATGGGCATAAATTATTTTTTTTTCAACTGGGTCCCAAGGGAAAAAGGTTGAAAAAAATCACTGGGGCGGAGTACTCAGTAAACGGCAAGAGCAACTGAGAAAAATAAACACAGGTAGAGTCTGTGACTAGCTGACGCTGTACACTTCAAAT
>ML685862.1:0-55770 GCA_007922175.1 Pelusios castaneus
TAACACGGCTACCCCTTTGGAATTTGACTAAAGGCTGTAGTTCCTGCAGCAAAGGAGCGGACAGCAGCAGTGACTAGAGCAGTGGTCTGAGGGCCAGGAGTGGATCACACAGCGGTGGTGGCTAGAGCAGTGCTCCGAGGGCAGGGAGCCAGGAGTGGATGACAGCTGGACTCCAGGCTGATGAGGTGCTGCATGAGACTGGGGCTGCGGGGAAAGTGGCCCAGGGAAATGTAGAACTGTTGCCGAGGAATGGGGGGAAGCAGAGGCCTCAAAGGAGATGCATAAGGTCCTTGGGCTAGGGCTTGGAGAAGAGGGCAGGCCTGGGTCCCTCTCCACTCCCCCAGCATGCAGGAGTGGCACAGGTTCACTGGCCCATTGACTATTTTAATGTAGTGGGCTGGAACATGGTGAGCTGACTTAGACTGCAGGGAAGTGGTGAAAGGACTAGGCCCGGCCACTGCCACAAAGTGGGCCAGGGGGACCTCGTTGTACCCTGGAAGGGGTGGACTGAAGGGACTAAGCCAGAAGGTCGAGATCCCAGAAGTGGACCAGAGGAGTGAGTCCGGTGAGTGGAGCCAGCAGAGCACTGACAACTTGTAGGGGGACCACTTGAGAGAAATTCCCCTAAACCGTCATCAGCAGGTGCCTTACATGTGGGTTGCATGCTAGCGACTGCTACACGTGGTGAAGAATGTGGGCAGCATGGTCACTCCAATGCAAGGGGACCATGACGGGACTTGCCCAAACTGTCCAGGTAAGGATGGAGGGAGAGGCAGAGAAATGGAGCTGCAGGAGACTGATGCGCTGTTTGCAGAGAGCAGTGAAGTCCTCCTGGGTGGGGCCAGCAAGTGGCTAACACTGGTAGAGGCCAAGGACTCACAGCTGGAGCAGATTAAGGCCCAGTTGGCAGAGATCCTTGCCAGCCAACTGCAACTGAAGCAGGAGAACTGGCACCTGGAGGGTCAGGTGCTGAAGCTGCTGGAGGAAAGAAGTTGCTGGAGCCGGGTCAGGAGGGAGGACCAGTGAAAAAGGAGAAAGCTCCTGACTTGGAGAGCAGCGCAGCAGGACCTATTGTGCTTCATCTGTGGCGGGGAGGGCCATTGGAGAGAAAGCAACACCTGGTGAGGAAGGACCTGTAGGGAAGACCCCGGAGCACCCCACCTGTGAAGGTAACAGGCTGGGGCAGGGCTTGTTGGACCTGTGGGGCCAAAGGGCATTTTAAAAGAGAATGACTAGAAAGGACACCTAGGGCCAGTCTAGGGGTTGGGGCTGAGCCAGGGAGGCCTGGGGCACACAGGAAGAAACACAGGAGGTGTTTTGAGTGCCAGGAGGACGGCCACAGTAAAAGGCACTGCCCCCTGAGGCAAAGATGGGCGAAACCCAAAGTGCTGGAGAAGCCAGCCAGGGAAGAGACTAGCCATAAAGACAAAGCCGCCCAGATGGAGGGCTGGGTGGACCCCTCTGAAGAGGAGAAGGGGACAATTGTGAAAGGGTCTGGGGTGAGCAGGCCTATGTGGAGGCTGGAGTCTTAGTAAGACCCACCCAGGTCAAGAAGGAAACCCAGGAGGCAACCGAAAGGGTTGACCAGGAGATGCAGCTGGGGAGGAGGCCAAGGCTGAGTTGGGGGACTCAAACCATGGAGGAGAATAGGCCAGGGGCCTCCCAAGCACAGGTAAAAGAGTTCCAATCCAGGGTGCAGAAAGCCAAGCAGGTGCAGCAGGATACTGAGGAGGAGCTAGATCTTGTGCATGTCTAGCTGCAGGAGGAGAAAGATGGCCCTTGAGGCTCTTATTGTTCTCTAAGGGTGGCACAGGCCCAGTGGAGGACCACCCTTGGGAAAAGATTTTAAACGGGGTTGGGAGGGAAGGGTGTAGCAGTGCACTTTCCTCGCTCTGGCATATAGAGGGTTAAAAAGGGGCCTCACTGCAGCAGTAGCCTAGGCAGTCTGTAGGGGGAGCTTGATGGGTGAACTTCTCTCTCAGGCTAGTAGGCTGCAGGGGCCAGGACCAGGGAGAGCTCCCAGTGTGGTCAGTGAGGGCTGTCCTAAGGGTCAGAGTTCCTAACGCAAAGGAGCGACAGCAGCAGTGACTAGAGCAGTGGTCTGAGGGCCAGGAGCGGAGCACACAGCGGTGGCGGCTGGAGCAGCGGACCAAGGGCAGGGAGCCAGGAGCAGACGACGGCTGGACTACAAGCTGGTGAGGTGCTGTGTGAAATTAGGGCTGTGGGGAAAGTGGCCCAGGGACCTGCAGAACTGTTGCTGAGGACTGGGGGGAGGCGGAGTCCTCAAAGGAAGTGCATAGAGTCTCTGGGCTGGGTCTCGGAGAAGAGGGCAGGCCCGGGTCCCTCTCCACTCCCCCAATGTGCCAGGAGTGGCACGTGTGCCAGGAATGGCTCAGGCTCACTGGCCCATTGACTATTTTAATGTAGTGGGCTGGAATATGGTGAGCTGAACTAGACCGTATGGAGGCAGTGAAAGGACTACGCCCGGCCACTGCTGCAAAGTGGGCCAGGGGAACCTAGTTGTACCCTGGAAGGGGTGGACTGAAGGGACTCAGCCAGAGGGCTGAGATCCCAGAAGCAGATCTCAGAAGTGAGCCTGGCATGTGGAGCCAGCAGAGCACTGACAAACTGTAGGGGGACCACCTGAGCGAAATTCCCCAAAACCATCACTAGGAGACCTCCCTAGAGGGGGGTCGCTTGCTAGAGACTGCTCCAGGCCCAGAGAATTAGCACATGAGAGCGGGGACTCGTAGCACTGACCATGAAGTCTGAGCAGGCCGTACTCGTCTCTCAGTTACACATCCGCAGCCCTAATGACTTCAGTGGGACAGCAACAGAAATGAACTTACACAGCTAGACTGGTAGGCAATAGTATATCTTTAATTTTTGTGGCAGGCAGAAAGTTTGTAATGGTGGGATAAAGAGATAATATTTCACTGTAACAGAGACATACAGAAATAAGATATCTGACCTTTTAAATGATGAGGTAATGCTGGTAGCTGACTGGGGAACTGATGTATTTTATCTACATTGAGGCATCATTGTGGTGGAGCACTGTGTCTGTACAAAATGACATCAGATGCTGTATACCGCACCACCTCTCAGCTGTCCAAGGACTGGACTGAGACTAGCAGCTGGACGAAACTGAATCCAGAAGCGATGAAGATGAATGATCAACAGAGATAAGTACTTTGAAGAACATGACACCTCTGTAATACTACTCTCCATCAGGTCAAAAGTAGTCTAGATTCTGGGTGTTCTCCTTGACATCTCACTAAGGCTGGATACCCAAACTTCCATGGCCATAAAAACCACCATTTCCCATTCTTGGTGGGTAGAAGACTGTTCTCTACCCTATTTGATCTGGTCTTATCTCCAGTGATCCATGCTTTTGTGTGGTCCAGGGTTTGAATATTATTATTAGTCCATTGGATCTAGAATCATAGAATTTTAGAACTGCAAGGAACCTCACATGGGCATCTATTCCAGTGTCTTGCACATATGGCAGGACCAGCATCATCTAGTCTAGACCATCCCTGACAGGTGTTTGTCTACTCTGCTCTGAAAAATAATGGAGATTCTACAAGCTCCCTAGGCAACTTATTTCCAGTGCTTAACTACCTTGACAGTTAGGAAGTTATTCCTAATATCCAATATAAACCACTCTTGCTTCAATATAAGCCCATTACTTCTTGTCCTATCTTCACAGGTTAAAGAGAACATGGTTTCTCCCTCCTCCTTATTACAACCTTTTATGTACTTGAAAACATGCTAACTTGAAAACTGCTGTCATGTCCCCTATTAGTCTTCTCTTCTCTAGATAAAACAAACCCAATTTTTTCGGTCTTCTCCCATAGGTCATGTTTTCTAGAGCTTTAATCATCTTTGTTCCACTTCTCTGAACTTTCTCCAATTTGTCCATGTCTTTCTTGTGGTGCCCAGAACTGGACACAATCCTCCATTTGAGACCTAATTACTTCTCAGATCTTGATTACATTCCAGAACGATGTTTGCTTTCTTTGCAACAGTGTTACATTGTTGACTCGTATTTAGCTTGTGATCCCTTATGATTCTCGGATCCCTTTCTGGAATGCTCTTTCCTAGTGAGTCATTTTTCCATTTTGTATGTGTGTAACTGATTGTTCCTTCCTAAGTGGAGTACTTTGCATTAGTCCTTATTAAATTTCATCCTGTTTTCTTCAGACCATTTCTCCAGTTTGTCCAGATCATTTTTAATTATAATTATTTTCTCTAAAGCACCTGCAACCCTTCCCAGCTTGGTATTGTCTGCAGACTATTTAAATGTACTCGTTACAATTGGTTCAGCAGAAAACACATCACCCCATGCTCCATTCTTTTCAATGGCTTTATGGTCAATAGCATGGTCAAGGTTTTGGTCTCTATTTTCAAGTCCTACATAGAATTGGCTCAGATTATCTAGGGGCCAACCTCATCCTGTATGATCATGGCTTCCCATGACAGCTGTAGTCCAGCTGTCACCACAAGAGCGGGACATGTGTTCAGGAGCCTTTTTCCCTGATCAGCCCATCAGGCTGGAATGGATCAAGACCACATGGCCTACAGGACAACATGCAAACTGCACTTCTTCAACCTAGTCTTTCCCCGGAACAACGACTGACCCAAACATCCCATCGTCTTGTTCTGGCATCAGTGTACTTTTTGGTACCTAATCCCTTCAAACACCCAGTGATGCACAGGCATGTTCTTTAAGTATGTGTTTGGTGGCTGTTCTAAGGATTAAAGCTAGGTGGATGGAAACAGGTAAGTACAATGGCGGAGTCTTCATAAGCACTAACATCTTTAATGGTTACTACTCTATCTGACATAGCATTTCAAATTTGGTCTTTTGACTTTGATATAAAAACTGGAGAAAGTTGAGAAAAGAAACTCAAAGATCTAAAAAATAACTATCTCTCTTCCTTTTCCTGCTATTCCCTGAGGTCATTTCATAACTTGTGCTGCTTTTTAATTTTGTGGTGCATAGTGCTAGGCTTATCTTCTTCAAAAAACTCATTTGCAGTAGTTGCAGTTAAATCGTGTTACTAAATTTCTGCGGCTAGTTCTAATTTAAAAAGGCCTGAAGCCAGATTCAGCATAACATAACCTCTGTTGCTGATAACCCATGTGAGCTCTGTAAAATTTCTTGACTGCATAGCTAGAGGCTACTTATTACTCCAAAGGTGCATAAGGTGGCTGGGACAAAAGGGGAAAAAGCTTCACTCTTTGGTGCTATAGGAATACCAGACTAGGCTTTCTGCAGCCAGCACCTTCCCATGATCAGAATCTCTGACTTATCCCCACTCTCCTGCAAAGCGGTTTTTCCTACCTGACAGATGAGCAAGAATGACAGACAGCAGTCTTGTAAATACTATGGATATGTCTGCACTGGAGGCTGTTAAGTCGACTTAACAAGGTCGACTTTAAGTGGACTTAAAGTTGACCTTGTTAAGTCGACTTAGAGAGACCACACTGAACACTCCAGTCGACTGCCAGTGTCCACACTGGCAGGTCCTAGGTCGACAGAGGAGTGTTGCATTGTAGGTAGCTGTCCCACATTGCACTGGGGCCTGGAGGCCAAGTACGTCGACTTAAGGGCACTGCCTGTTCACACTGGCTTAAGTTGACTTAATAAGGTGGTGTTATTAAGTCTCCCGGAAGAGAGGTGGTGTTATTAAGGCAACTTAAGGAAGTTCTTAAGTCGACTTAATAAGTGCCCAATGTGGACACAGTGGTCTGTATGTCGACCTAACCATCCTTAACTTGACCTTAAGACTCCAGTGTGGACGTATCCTATGATAGGAAGTGTTAAGGCCCCCTCTCTCAGTTCTTGGTTCACTGCCAGAAGCAGAAGTCCAGAGTCCAGCAGCAGACAATACTATTGGTTTATTGGGACAACCTGGCAAACATTAATTCCAATTCTTCACACCAGTGATTCCCTCTCCCCCATTTCCTGTTTGACCTCAGTTTTCATAGTATGTCTTAACCAAACATTAAAAAAAAAAGTATTACACAGTAATTCTTTAACCAACCCTAACTTAATGTAATATAATTCTCTGACCAGTCATACTCCACCACCTTAATTGAGTACAATTAGTTATGGGAAAGTTAGAAAGAATCAAACAGAAATTATCAGAACAGTGGGTACCATAATGATCAAACAATATGAAGTGTAGATGCTATAACTGTTGACAAGTGTTTAAAATCCAGACAGAATGCCATCAAATTAAGTTTTCTTTAAACATTCAACAGTCTTTTCTTTATCTGGAGGTGTTAGACAGGATCACCTTCTTAACAGCCTGGCATTGTCTTACTTTAATGTCATTTTTTTGGACTGTGTGAGTGTGATCACATGCTTCCCAGTTTATGGCTCCCTCTGCTATTGTTGCTTTTGCTTACTCAAGGCCTCAGAATGTCACAGTGCGAGAAGGCCCATAGACAGGTGGCCTGTGATTTTAATTGTTTTATACCCCTGTAACTAGCTAAGCGATAAGAATATACTTAAAAATCATAGGCCTTTACAGGCAGGCCTGAATATCTATATTCCAACAGGAAGGATGGCCTAATGGTACAGCACTGGGATACTGGGGCTCAATTCTTGGCTCTGGCACACCCAGTGTGTTACAGGGTCCATCACTTAGTCAACCCTGGGCCTTGGCTCCCCATCTACAAAATGGGATTGGTGTTTGCCCACCTCACAGGGGTGTTGTGAGCATGTGCTCAGGTAATGTGTGAGTGCTTACAGGTGAAGATGAAGTCTATGTATAGGTAATAGCTATAGAGAGATTAGACAAATGGGGAAGGAAAACCAGGAGGGACAATGCATTAGTCTTACTGGTACATTGGAGAGATGGACAGAAAACACAGTGAAACATTGTGGGAACTTGTCTCCCTCTTGCAGCAGCTACCCCAGTAGTCTGGTGGCTGATTGGAGGTCAGATCTGAGGCCATTGGTGTCCCCGTACCTATGGTCATGCAGGGGAATCCAGATGGAGAGATGAGTTCTTGGAAGAATCTGCTGGAGAAATGCAAGAACTGTGAACCATGGGTTCTCTTCCCCTAGGAGGCTCCATGACTCACTGCCAAGGATATGAGAAGGTTATTTTATTGGTGCTAGGGAGAAAGCATGCTGGGTCTGTCAAGTTGTCTGGAGTGGCTCACAGGCATGAGGACCGACTTCAAGGCAGACTGTGAAGAAGCAGGGCACAAACCCATACTAGATGTAAGCTCTGTACTTAGATTTCAGCAATCAAGTATCAAGTGTGAACTCTTCAAGCATATTGCCATAACATGCAATCATAAAGAGTCTCTTTGGGTATGTCAGTCTACCTCGCCACCCAGGTAAGCTTGCCTTTGTAATAGCTGGGCACTTAATATAACCTTATAACATGGGGTACAGATGTTATAGGAAAGATTAACACATGCTGCACCTACAGGCATTCCATAAAGTCTAAACACAAAGTCTTATAACACAGAGGTGAACCAGACTGGTTTCCAACTCTGTATTTGCTAGTGTTCAGTGAGGCCTAGCAGCCTTGGCAAGATCTGGCGCACACACAGGGCTTATTAGAATTAGCCTGTAAACCAGGAGTTTGCAACCTTTTGGGCAGAGGGTGCCAAATCTCTCTCACCTTTCCTTCCCCTTCTTGCGTGCCATGTGGGCCCACTGCCTTGGCCAGGGTGCATAGGGGTAGGGGTGGTGGGGGATACAGCTGTAGGCCTGTTTCCAATTCTCCCTCCCCCCCAGTTGTGGCAGTGGGGTACCTGGTGGGGGCACCAACCAGGCCCTCCTCTGAGGAGCTGGCCTCCCCTGACTTCCCTGGGGCCTGCCCTTCTCCCACAGGAGCCCAGTGGGGTTCTGGCCAGAGCTGGTGCAAAGCAGCTGAGGGCAGGGGTGAACGGCCGATGCATGGCTCCTGACCAGGGCCAGTAGGACGCCAACTTGACTCCTCAGCCTCTTGGTCCCTCCTCTGTCCCCATGCTGGATGCATCTAGGGAGCCATGAGAATCCTGGATGTACAGGGATCAGGTAGTCTTCCCTGCCTGCTCGTGTCAGCTCCAGGCTCAGGGCACCACTGGGCCCACATGGGAGGTGGTGGGGCTGGAAGGGAGGACCAGCTGCCAGCACCCACTTCCTTGGGAATAGGACTGGCATGGCTCTGGCCAGGGCACTGGTGAGTCCCAGCCCACTGAGGAGAGGGGTGGAGCCAGAAGGAGGGAGCAGCCACCGCATAGCCCTGCTTGGGGCCTAGAGTGGCCTGCCATGGCACTCAAAATCATCATGCGTGCCACAGGGTGACCATCCCTGACATAAACAGACACCCCCCCAAGAAGACTCACTTCTGCAGTGAGGGGTGACTCTAGTTCATAATGGTGACTCTAGTTCATAATTTTCACATCCCCTCTGTTGTTTTCTCACCTCCTTTGCTGCCGGTGACCTACAAACAACTTAATTTGCAAAAGAAACTATGAGGTTTCTGAGCCTTGTTCATCAGGTATCATTTATGGTATCTCCTTCCCCTTTCCTTATTTGGGGCTTCTTGCATGATCTCCCTTGCTTGCCAGTACAATACCACAGCTCATCACTTTCGGCCAGGGATGGGCGCGTGAGCAAAATACTGGTTCTGTTTTGGAGTTGGTAGTGTAGCTGCCTGTACCTCCACGTATTTGGGATGGGAGACTTCACAATCTTACCTAGCAAAGATGGAGGACTGAGAAAATTACCAGTGACCATAATTTCAAAGCCCATTTGGCTGAAACAATTGTTGTTTTTCTTTTGATGACCGAGGTGAATGTATTAAAATTAAAATCCTTTCGCTGGAAATAGCATTAGACTAGAACCATTTTATTAGCATCTGTAAAGAACTCTGATAAGAAATAACGAAGATGAATCATTAATGTATATTTTCTGCTGCTTTAAAAATTAAATCTGTGCCACAATGTGTTTTACTATTTTATCGCTATAATATGAAGCCCCTGGGGTTGTTCTCATGAAAGGTGTTCCATAAATTTTATATAGCCTTGTGCAGCATTATATTTTATTGCAATAATCCAGCTTTTCAAAAAAGCTCCAAGGCATCATATTTTTTCAAGAGGCTGCTGTGGGGGGAAGACATCAGAACTTGTGTTGGCAATTTCTAGTGAATTGTTGTCTTCTCTAGTCTCAGCATTACTGAACTCTATCCCTTTGAACTATGCAAGAGATATGAAAGGATATAGAACTGGAGACCTATGGGAGATTTTTCCATAAATATTTTCCTTACACTGATCACATTTTATTTTGGTTTCCTTTCTCTAGCTTTTCTTCCCACAATGTCTTTTCAAATGTCCCCTTCTGTCCTGGAAGTTCTTATATAGTGCCCACAACATAGCATCTCCTTACCTATTTAGGGGATCTAGCTCAGAACACTTCTCTGAGGCAGTATCAGGACCAAAGCACTGAATTTAGGCCTGCAGACAGCAGCCTTACTCAGCAACCCACAGTGGTGTGCTGAATTGCTACCTTGTGAACAATTTAGTGCTAAAGACCTACAAGCCCACAGCAACCATGCCCCAGGCCCCTGATTGGATGGACAGGCAGCACTCGCAATGGGTGCTTGGACTATATGAAGGCCCCAACAAGACACAGTAGCTGTCTGAGCAACAGGTGATTGCTTTCTGTCTGACTCTGCCTTCCCAACCAGCTGACCTGGTCCATTGGATTGCATCTTCTTGTTACTGACCCCTGTGAAAACTCTGACCACTGTCCTAGACTACCTTTGATAAGCATTGACCTGCTGGCTACCTGCCCACTTGTGCACCCTTCAGTACTGTTCTGGATGGCCCCCCAGCTTGTCTTGGTCACTGGGAATTACAGGTAGGGAAGTATTATCTTTATTTTTGTGCTTGCGGGATTGAAGTGCAAAGGACTTTGAGACGGGAAGTCTGAGGCAGAGCTTCCTTTTCCCCAACTTTTGTCTGTCTTGTCTATTAACATTAGAATTTAGGAGACCACGGTTTAATTCCCTACTCTGCTACTGACTTCCTGTGTGACTGTAGGCAAATCACTTAGGAGGGGATCCACGAAAGTACGTAGGTGTCACATACCCAATAGAGGCTCTACAGAGATCCACAAAAGTCCTCCTGAACCTGTAGGCACCTAAACTCACTTGGCACCTAAGTTTTGTGGTATAAAAGCTCACTATGTGCCTATTAGTGGTTAGTGCACCCTCCTGAAAGTGGGAGACCCCTGTTCAATTCTTCCTTCTGCCTCTGGTGGAAGGAAATTGAACCTATATGTAAGTGCTCTCACCTCTGGGCTAAAAGTTATAAGGTGGGCGGTGGCCCTGTTTAACTCAAGCATTGCCCGCCTAGCATGCTGGTATTTGTGGGTCTCAGTCTAAGGTGCCTGCCTCTCCCTATTCATTGTAAGGGTGCCTAACTTGGCTTTATGGATCTCATTGCTTGCTTTTGCATATCAAGTTCTTTGATGCTTTTCTTTCCCCATTCCTCGCACTCAGGAGTCAAGGTGCCTTGGTCTGCTTTGTGGATCACAGTGGCATTCTTGGACTTTCTAGGCACCTAAAAGTGAGGTGGTGTGATGATGGTCTGCATTGCCACACCTAAGTCCCTTGGTGGGTCCCACCCTGAGTTTCTCTGACTCAGTTCCCGGTCTGTAAAATGGGGAGAAGAGTATTTCTCTCATTTGTTGAGCGTAATGGCTGACCAGCACTCTTGTTCATACCTGAATGTCCTAATTCATATGCTTGCATGGCTGATAGGAAGAAAAGCCATTCCTCAAATATGTGTGCAAACAAAATCCCATTCACTGAAATATTTAAAAGAGATTAAAAAAAGCCATAGATGCGGTCAAAACGAATGGGCTATTCAGCGGTTCCCAACCTTTTCCTTTATGCAGACAACTACATCGTCATTGAAAGCTTTTACAGACCACCATGTAAGCAAGCTGTTTTAAATTTTTTTTAACATAGCCTATGGCTGATGGGAGTCAGACTTGTGTATCAAGGGGTATTAAAATGGAGCTCTTTCTAATAATTTATTATGCTCACTCACAAACATTTTGCACTTATCACAGTACATTTACCTGAAGTATATTTATCTGCAGTAATTATCTTTCCCCCTTCCCATGGACCACCTGCAGTACTTTCACGGACCACAGTGGTCCACGGACCACAGACTGGGCACCACTGCACTATTGAAATTCAAACAAATATTCGTACACAGTGGGTCAGCTCTTCTTATGGACTGTGTCTAGATGACTGTGAGAAAGTATCTCTGAATTTTAGATCAAGTGCAATGCCATACGCTCTTCTTCATTCAAAAACTGTGTACACGTGGCCCTCCCAATTCACAAAACAAACAACCAACGCATTGTAAACACAGTAATTTGTTGCAATTCAGCTCTCAGGGGTCTTCACTTGAGCAGTTTTTGCTCTTGTCTGAGGTACAGCACTGTTCTTAATGCTTTAGTAAGTCTATTTATATTCAAACGATCTGTTATGCTAAACTCCTGTGCATCAGTATTTTCCATCCTGCTTGGCAATTTTAATCAGAGTGATGAAGCCAGATTAAAACTGTTTCAATATGCTAATACTCTGACAGGCAACTGTCTGGCATCTTATAAATGATTCAAAATTGAGCATTGCTTCCTTGGCCTTGCACAGATACACCTTGTTAGCTTTGATATTTCGGCTTGTCAAATACATGATATTGCCATTTATTTCCTTTGCTGTCTGACTTATCTTTCTGAGTACTGTAGATTTATTTCCTATTCTTCACCAATGGCACCCCTCCCTTTGCATCATCAGAAAGGTGGCTTTGTAAAACTGCACTGCAAATTGCACCTCATTGCATTTCTCATGCTTTACAGACTGGAGATGCTTGTCAGAAAAGCCCGTGATTGTGTAATGGTTTGAAATCCATCAGTGAAAGCACTTGAAGTATAAATCAGCCATTTCTAGTATTTCAGATCCATTTTGCAACTAGAAAGAGTGCAGATTTAAATTCAAGATATGGGAGTTACTGAATAATTGAGCTGCAGGAATATTAGTATTATGGTAGCATCCCATCAGGGATCAAGGCTCTACTGCAGTAGACACTATATACTCAAAATGAAAAGAAAGACTCTGGAGAGGGGAAGGGAGGCCCAGGTAGACCCGCTTCACCCCCAGGAGCTTGGTAAGCATTGGCTCCCGACGGTGGCGCAGCCTCGGGTCCCTGGCCAGGGCCGGCTCCCGGCTGTGGCCCACAGGCCTCCTCTGTCAGGAGCAGGCCCCAGCTGAGGCTGCGGCCACAAGCCGGCCCCGGCCGGGACCCCAAGCTGCTGCTACCCGCGCCCTGGCCGCGGAGTGGGAGCTGGGGCCGGCCCTGGCTGAGGTCGGCCCTGGGCACAGCCGGGGCCAACCATGGGGGGCAGGGTGGCCCAGCCCAGTCCAGAGAGGCCAGGCCCCGTGAACTGCCTGCCCCGGGCCTGCCTGCTTATACGTGAATGTGGAGAGTGAGACCAGCAACCACAGGGCTGAAAGTCCTGCGTGCTGCTCTGAATGGGCTCATGCCCTAGGTTGCCACCCCTGTCTAGATGAACCTACGATAAGTGGGTGCACAGCTAGTTAGGAAAGCATCTTCACAGTAGTTATGAATGATTCACAATCCAGCTGGTAGGGTGTACTGAGTGGGATCCTCCATGGACCTGTTCTGGTCTGGATCTAGTCAATATCTCCATAAATGATTTGAATAATGGCATAGAGAGTACACTTATAAAGTTTGAGGATGATGCCAAACTGTAGGAGGTTGAAAGTGCTTTTCAGGACAGAATTAGAATTTCAAATGTTCTGGACAAGCTGAAGAAATGGTCTGAAATAGGATGAAATTCAATAAGGACAAATACAAAGTATTGCACTAAGAAAGGAATGATAAATTGCACAAATACAAAATAGGAAATGACTGTATAGGAAGAAGTACTGAAAAAAAGGATCTGGGGTTATATACTAACTAAATGGGAGTCAACAAACCAACAATGTTGCAAAACAATTAACATAGTTATGGGGTGTATTAGCAGCAATATTGTAAGCAAAACACAAGAAGTAATTCTTCCGTTCTACTCACCACTGACAAAGCCTCAGCTGAAAGATTGTGTCCAGTTCTGGACCCTGCAGTTTGGGAAAGATCTGGACAAATTGGAGAAAGTCCAGAGGAGAGCTACAAAAATTATTAATGTTCTAGAAAATGTGACCTACAAGGAAAGAATGAAAAAAATTAGGTTTGCTTAATCAGAAGACTGAATGGGGACATAATACTAGCCTTCAAATATGTAAAAGGTTATTATAAGGAGGAGTATGATAAATTATTCTTCTCTACTGAGGACAGGACAAGAAGTAATTGGCATACAGTGCAGCAAGGGAGACATAGGATAAACATTAGGAAAAACTTCCTAACTGACAGGGCAGTGAAGAATGGAGCAATTACCTAAGAAGGAGGTGGAATCTCCATCATTGGAGGTTTATAAGAAAGGGGTTAGACAAACACATGTCAAGCATAGGTGGTTTGAGCCTCTTGAATTTGTGGAGGCTGGCTCCACCCTGAGGCCTCTTTCCGTCTCTGCCACCGCCCAGCCTTTGTCCCTGCTCAGCCCACCGCCGTGAGCTCTCCCTGCCCATGGTTCTCGGTCCCCTTGTTCTCACTCTGCTTCTTCTTGCCCCATCTCTGCCTCCTCCCCAAACTCCTCCCCCCACGGTCTCTTGTTCATGTGGGGAGAGGGAGGGGAACGGAGGGAGGAGAGAGGCATCAGGGTTAGAGGCTGCATGGGACCTAAATTGCGATGGCAGCGGCTGAGCCTTTTATACCCGCCACGCCACCTATGCAGGGCTCTGTTCTGTGCACAGTTAATTGGCATTCTGTTAAATTAATCCTTCAGTCTTGGAAGTGTGAAAAACAATTAGATAAGGTTCACTGATTTCATTATGGTTTCATGACAGAGATCAGAAATCTGCTATACCATTAAGCACAAAACGTGGGTAATGTTTCTTTCTCCTCAGTGTTCATTAGAGGCCTATGGTCCCCAATTTAGTTAACCTGAGCTATTGAGATTTCTCTTCACTTTAGGATGTTGGGTGTTTCCTAGCTATGGTTCCCAGTAGTTAGTTAACATTGTTATAAACGTATCATGTTGTTGGGTTGTACAAGGGGTGGGCAAATGGTGGAATTAGATTTTTTTTTTTAGCTCACTGACATTTTTCTATATATTAAAGATCTAGTAAGGTCAAATTTGAATGAAAAAATAGCTTTTTTTAAAAAAACAGGTTAACCCGAGACTATTGCCATGAACGTTTTAACCCAATGGAAACGGCCCTTGTAAACTAATTGACATTCCTTTGCTGTGCTCCAAATCCAGTTGTTGTAATTCTACTAATGTATGAGAACTGAAAATGAAATGGACTAAAAACTTAAGGGAAACTGACTAACCTATTTTCATTAACGATTTTAAAAGACTTTCAAACAAGTGGCATAAATAATGAACTGGAAATTTAGATTTCCAGTCTTTGAGTTTTATTAACCTACGAAGTTAATGGGGAAGACTCTAGAACCTGTCCAATGGCTGGGTCCCTCAATGGGGCAGCTGTTGGAAGGTCACAGGGATGACTGTGATGTCTGTGTGCATGTGGCCATATCTCTTGAGTTAGAATAGATGCTGCTACCTTCGCTCTGTTCGGAGACAGATTCCAGCCACTAGATCCAAGCCCAACATTTCTTCCTTTCCAGCATATCCTGAGTCAGAGTTGGACTCACTTCCCTACCACAAGAGGGATGCAGAGGTTTCACTCTCTAGCTACCTGAGTTCTACATGAGGAATACCAGAGGGTAGTAATGGTAAATTTACTTTCAATATATTGCTTATCCAATGGGTGTCTTTGTAGAGTACCAAGTAGGATGTAGTTCTTGGAAAACAAAGTGGGAACTCAAGTTATATGGAAGCCTGTTTGTATCTCTAGTAGTAGCTTTCTTTACTAAATGCCTCCTATTTAGGAAGAGCTGTAATTCTATATGTGACAGAGGCCATGGCGGGAGTAGCTGTGATGCAGAAGGCCATACTGTGCAGCTATCTACCAGTGGATAAATTTCCCATGTAATGATTTAAGATCTTTAAGTTATTTCATATATATTTTGATAAAGGATTTTTGTTCTCATTCAGTAAGCACCTAAGTTTTGACACAAGCAGTTCCTAAGCTATTAGAAATCAAATATACCAAACGCACCTGCATTCCCTTCCATTTATATTCCAGCATGTTCATTTCCATAGAATAACTGCATCTGACTGTGCTCTAGGTTTTGCTAATGACTGCAATTGGTTCACTAATCCAATCTGCCCCCAAATGGCACTTACATATTTCACAGTCAGTTCAGTGGCTCGTGGTAGAACAGCTGGGACATATTTCAACCTTTATATGAGCTTTTAGTCCTACTGCTAGCAAAGTTATCAGTTTCCAGGATTTCTTCCTTCAAACCAGAGGAAAAGGAGACTTAATCGTGGATTATGCATGCTTTGATTCACAGCGTTCTTGATTTTACAAATAGATGGCAATAAAGTGGCTTGAGGATTTTATGACAACCTTTTCACTATATTGCCCTCAGGGCTGTTCCCGTTCACCTCAGCTTTACCCAGAATACTCTACAGCCCTTGTGATCCGACCTTTCCTCTCCTCCCTTGCCCATATCACAGC
The DNA here is from genome assembly GCA_007922175.1 of Pelusios castaneus. Lineage (NCBI taxonomy): Eukaryota > Metazoa > Chordata > Testudines > Pelomedusidae > Pelusios > Pelusios castaneus. The sequence goes on from ML685862.1 coordinate 15,735, forward strand.
ACTGTGAGGAGGGAAGGTGGGGCTAGGCATACTGATGGGCACTGCTGCAGTGCTGGACACATTCCTCTGTGGCCACTAAAGCCCCTTTATGCTGCTGGAGTTGTGCAGTGCTGGTGGAAATCCAGCCCCATTTTTTTTACTGCATCAAGTTCAAACCCCTTACCTTTACCTTTGAGGTCCTGCTGTCTTGCCTCTGCCTACATTATGCTCCTATCTACTCTTGCTCCTACTCTGCCCGCAGATCCTCCCACCTCTCCTCCTTGTAGCTTTCTTTCCACGGGCTCATCTTTGGTAAACTCTCATGTTGCCCATATATTTGGAACAATCTGCTGCCTTGGCAAGCACTCTCTCTTCCGTTTTTCAACTGTCTCTTACAATCATCTCTTAAAATCCTGTATCTTTCATAAAACTTCCTTACACCAACACCTTCTCCATATCCCCCTGTCTCAATTTCCCTGGATTTTAGCTTCCATATGAATTAGATTGCAAGATTTGTTGTGGCAGAAATATAGGCTAAAATTTTCGGGGTCTTAGGCCCCATTTTCAGATGTAACTTAGGGACTTACCAACAGTTTCGCTGAAAGTCAGTATGATTTAGGCTCTTAAGTCACTTTTGAAGATTTTATCCTTTTGTCTTCTTTTGTAAAGCATTTGCGCACTTACTACCTTTCCTAAGAACTGCAATCATTATTAACAGCTACTGCATTGGGAAATACTATCCCACTTAGAATAGCCTGGCATCCAGCCTCTTTGCTTATTCAGGGAAAGGGAAAATGCTGACAGTCTCTCACATAGCCACTCTACCTGGATATTGTTAATCTCAATTACCATTTGGGCTTAATACTTTGATTATACTGTGTGTTCTAGCAGCATTCTCGGTTTTAGGGTAGTAATTTTTAAAATTAGAATTTAAAATCTGATTTTGGATGGGGGAGATACCACATTTTATTTCCTTCCAAAAGAAACTCCAGACTCATTCTTGCTTCTCAGACTTTCACACTTCAAGACATTACTTCCCCAGATTAACTCACTGATATAGTCAGATTAACATTTTCCAACATGTATCCTATTAAGTCCAATAATTATTAATTGTGGATTGAGTTTCATTATAAAAATAGATAAACACAATACCCAGAAGTGAAAAAACAAATCAAGTTTTCTCCCCTAAAGGATTAGATGAATGCTGTTAGCAATGGGGGCAGGTAATTTAGACAACATGAATATTGAACAATAAATCTGAAACTGTTAACTTTCTTCTTAACACTTTATTATTAATTTCTATTATAACAACACCTAGAGAACACCATCAAGACAGAGACTCCATCATGCTAGGTGCTTCACGCATATAGGAAAGGACAGTCCCTGTATAGTTTAACGTCTGAGGCCTCAGCTCAGGAAGGAAGCTCTACTGAGGACAACATCTAAGAGAAGATGCTTAAATGCTGTCCTAGATAGGGATTGAACTCATACATAAGTGCATGGTTGGCTGGGGCCCCTGAATTAGGACATTAACAGGTAAGACAGAGAAAGGGTGAGAGAAAAGAAGTAAGGTTTTCCCCATTTTGTTTCACTCAAACTAACAGGTTGAAATGTCAGTGGATAGGAAAAACCTGCTTGATGGAATGAATTCAAAATTATGTGAGGTGAACGTTTCTCAGCTTCTCAATGAAAAAACTGATAACTTTGGGGTGCGTAGGCATGGGAAACAACGAACACTAGACATTTTTCAACTTAACTTTTTGCAGAATTTGTAACAATCGTTACTGAGCTCTAGACACAGCTACTGCCAAGCAAAACTTGGGGAAAGAAACAGATGACAAATAAACAACCTGAGGCCAAGCCCTGATAATATAAAATGAGGAATTAAAAATCACCTACCTGTCCATTGCTAATCTGTCCTGATCCAAAGCTAAATTTAAAATGACAAGTTCTTTTTCTTTTGATTTCTCCATCCTAACCATGGGTCATATACCTATAAATCTCAGATCACATAATGTCCAAGAAAATGTACTCTAAGGAACAATCCTGGAACTGGCAGGGGAGAAAAATTAAATGACTTACTATTGCAGGTCTCTGCCATCTCTCATTTAAATCTATCCTTAACAGACTTCTTGACAAAGTTGGGCTCCAAGACCATTTGGTGTACATATGTCATGAAGCAATGGTTCCCAACCTTTTTGGCTCAAGGGCCAGAGATATAATTTATTCAGCACAGAAAGGCCACCAGCAGGACCCCAAGCAGTCTGTCTCCTTGCTGATCTCCCGTCTCCCTGGCTGCAGCAGGGAAACCACATGCATCTTATAGCCCTGTGCACTCCACCTTGGTCCCTAGGCAGTGGCTCTCTTCAGCAGCCAGGGGGACAGAAGATCAGTGCTCCCCTCCCTCTGATTCCAGCAAGCACTCCAGCACCTATGGACTTATGTGGAGTGCTTTGCCATGCTCCCTGCTACAGCCGGGGTGAAGGAAGCGCTGATTTCCCATCCCCATGGCTGCAGCAAGGATCCCATTCTCCAGTCTCTTGGGCCTTGTGTAGTTATTTTTACATCTGTGAGTGCAGATTGGGAGCAAAGTTTTACCCTTTTGATTTGGTAGCATTTTGCATCCACTTTGCTCTCACTTTGCCCTGGTGTGAACAAGGACCTAAGGTGCCCGAAAGAGGAAAATTAGATTCTCAAAGTGTACTGGACCTGTATTAAATACAAGGGTCCAGATCCTTAGCTGAGATAAATTATTGATGTGTAATCCTCAAATTGTGCTACAGGTTTTGCAGAAGGGCAAGATCACCTTCTTTTTCTGTAGGGCTAGATGGAAGGGAGAATCTCCAAACTTTTTACTTGACATAACATTTCTTTGGCCATCACTCAGGATGCATATGAGCGAACAAGATTCTGGTTGTTTATTTCTATATTTATTTTAACTTCAATTAGTAACAAATTGGTGGGGGGAAAAATCAGTGTTTGACAAATAGAAAAGGACAAATTCAGTAGGAAAGATAAAGCATCATTTATTCTCAAGTTCCTGAGAGGCTATTACAAACTATGAAGAGAAAAGGAAAATCAAGTTGAACTATGGAAAGGTACTTGAGTTTGTCCTTTTCAGTATTCCCTTCCCTAATTTAAAAGGCTAATGACTACAAATATAAAGAATGCTGCAAATTAATGCTGTTTTTCTTTTGCTAGCAGAACAAGAGTCAGAATGAACCTAGCTGTTCTTACCCTTGGGAAGAGATGGGGCTAAATTACAAAGGAGGAAATTTATTGTCTATAACCTCTATCCTGGTTACATCTCCCTCCTAATAACACTGAAAGGACCTATCTGGTAAAGCGGTTTGACACATTTACATTTTAAAAGGTTTTAATGTAATTATATTCCTCCCACAAGCCTCATATCGTTCATCACCCTTATTGGGCCATTTTAGAGCTCTTGGTTAACTTTTCTACTTCTTAGATTTTAAGTATAGGTTTGTCAGTGATAATCTGCTTATATGGGTCTCTGACTTCTCAGCCTTCTTGGTCCCACCGCCTTCCCACACAGTGGTTCCCAACCTTTTCAGTAACAAAGCACACTTCAATGAAACAAACAATTCCACGGCACACCCACTTTTTTCAGCTAAAATGATTGCTCATAAACATCACATTTACTTACTTTTACTATGGTTACATCCTTACTAGAAAGGTTTGCAACACAGTGCATACAACAAGCTAAAGAAAGATCTAATGCATTAATGTTTCAAATCCACCTGAAAAAAATACACATCATCTCAATTTAATCCTTTAGCTACCTGCATTTAGAATGTTCATATTTTAGAATCAAAGGACCAATACCTCGCTTTTAATTTGATGATTAATTTTCATGAGCCTTGAGTTTAAATTTTGGTTGGATAGAATATTGTTTAAGATGAAATAATGTTTGTTTAACATTGATTTTCATTACCTCTATACAAAATTTAATGGCTCGCTTGGACAGTTCTCATAGCACACCAGTTGAAAACCACTGTTCCAGTGTACACACAACTACTGCCATAAGCTGGATTGAAACTTGCAGGTTGCAGAGGACAGGCATTTATTTTTAAGCAACTGTTGTCTCTCTCTACTTAGATTTCTCTTCTCTTCTCTACTCTTCCTCATGGTCCCTCCCTTGCCTCAAACAAGAATATAGCCATTCCTTATTTTTAATACCAGTCAAAGCTAGATGGAAGATGAAAACTCTTTTCTTGCATAGCATTTGCAAAATTAAAGGCACCCCCAACTTCCTTGTGAGCACCTGAGAAAACAGGTCATGTTTCTCGCAGGTTGTCTTTTAGGCTCCCCACTGCCTGCTTCTGTCCTTCAGCCTTCCCTCTCTTCTCCCCCAATTATCAGTTCCCCTCCCCCTTAAGGGACGCCCCTCCTCTCACTTCATCAGAGGGAGGGGTACTTTTCCTTAGAACAATGACAGTGGATTCACCTAAAAAACCCTTAAATCATATGTCCCCATAGAAGTTCAAGTCCCTTTACTGTATTTACACACAAACAATATGGTGGGGGAGGAATGGGGTGAAATTAAGTAGGGCAAGAGACAGATGTTTGCTTTCTTGCAATCTCTGGAATGTATTAGCAGAAGTGTTGTAAGCGAGACACTAGAAGTGATTCTTCCACTCTACTCTGCTTTGATTAGGCCTCAGCTGGCATATTGTGTCCATTTCTTGGTGCCACATTTCAGGTAAAATGTGGACAAATCGGAGGAAGTCCAGAGAAGAGCAACAAAAATATTTAAAGGTCTAGAAAACGTGGCCTACAAGGGAAGATGGAAAATATTGTGTTTATTTAGTCCGGAGAAGAGAAGACTGAGGGGAGACATGATAGCCATTTTCAAGTATATAAAAGGTTGTTAGAAGGAGGAGAGAGAAAAATTGTTCTCGTTAACCTCTGAGGATAGGACAAGAAACAATGGGCTTAAATCACAGCAAGGAGAATTTAGAGTGGACATTAGGAAAAACTTCTTGTCAGAGTAGTTAAGCACTGTAATAAATTACCTGTGGAGGTTGTAGAATCTGTCATTGGAAATTTGTAAGAGCAAGTTAGACAAGAATTGTCTAATACTGTAGAATCTCAAAGATATGAACACTAGAGTTACAAACTGACCAGTCAACCAAACAGCATGTGGAACTATAAGTACTCAATCAGGCAGCAGCAAAGGGAGGAAAAAAGAAAGAAAAGAAAGCAAATATTTTACTGTGCCTGTCTTGTATGCAGAGCAGCAAGAGCCTTGGGGCTGTGCTTCTTACATGGCAAGAGCACTGTTTCACCAGAGTTGTTCTCACCCACCACCTCAGTCAGGAGGGGGAAAAGCTTACAAGATGAATCTGGGCCAGGAAAGAAAGCTGCGGCAGCAAGCTGCTGATACTGCAAGGAACTGATGGTTGCAGATAAAGCCTGACCTGGAATTGCAGTGGGAGCCAGAATCCAAGCCGCTGGGCTCTAGAGGAGTTTTAAAGGGCCACAGCCTATGCACTGATGCACTCCAAGCTTTGCCCATGGCTGCATTCCTAGATCCTGCCAGCACCTTTGGGAGTCTGAGGTGCATGGGAGGGAGAGGTGTTGGCAGCCAGCTGCCACCAATCCCCATCAAGTGCTGCTTCTGGACCCTGGTGAGCAGTGCACAGAGCAGAGCCAGCCCTGGGGAGAGGTGGCTGAAGGCTAGGGCTTCTAGTGTGGGGCAGGCCTCCTGTCCCAGGTCAGCCCAAAAGCAAGAAACAGGAATAGAACAGGGAGCTGTGTGCAAACCAGGCAATTCTGCCAGGTGCTAGATTTACAGAGATCTCTCCCAGTCTCAGCTGGAAGACACTGACTGCAGGGTACTGTACCATAATGTTTTGTTCAGAGTTATGAACATTTCAGAGTTATGAACAGCCTCCATTCACAAGGTGTTCGTTTCTTTGAGGTTCTAATTATTTAATCCTGCTCTGAGTGCAGCAGACTGAACTAGAAAATCTTTTGAGGTCCCTTTCCATTCTACACTTCTATGATTGGGTATCAGAGAAAACTTCCTAAGGGTGAAATCTATTAAGAGAATGGAATATTCTCTCAATAGAAGAACCTGCGGAAATCCAAATTACCTGCGATATTTAAAACTAGGCTGTGCATAATACTAAAATATGATGGTAGGGAACAATCTTGGCAGGAAGATGAACTAGATGACATACAGTAATAAATTTTTCAACTCTAATTTTTCGGCTGGACACAACCAAGTGTCACCTACTAAGCCTTTATGAAATTGGTAAGGTAAGATGGAGTTGCAAAGAGGTATTGATGTGCAAAGGATGATGTGTTGCCAGTTCGTAGACCTTAAACACATATGGTGAAATTCTCCCAAAGTCTGAGAAGTCAAGCTTTGTGAGAGGGACTCTACAGGGTCAGAACAATATGGAATCAATTCTTCCAAATGATCTACCTGCAACACCTCTCTTCCAAGGTTGCTATTTTATCTTTTTGTTATAGTTAAGCTTTAACTATGGCCTCAACTTTCTAGGAGACCTCTGCAGGGTTTGGAGTCTTTCTTATCTAGGCCTCAACAGTTTATTCCATATCAGCCTGGCATATAGACTGTTGCAGAGATCCTCTGTGTGACTAGTTTGTCCACACTGATATCTTCCTAAGCGAGAAAATGCAGGGTTCATAAAATGCAGAAGGCCTGTCCAAGTCTCCCTATTTGAGTAAATTCTAAGTTCTTATTTAGGTTGTAACCTCTCTGGGACAGGAACTGTCTTTTTTTTTCTGTGTTGGATAGCTTCCAGCACCATGGGGTCCTGGTTCCTGAGTGAACTCCAAGATGCTACCACAGTACAAATAACCTGGGTAAATGTGCTGCCTCGTGGAAAAAAATGAAGGACAGGACAGTAGAACCTCAGAATTAAACATCTTGGGAATGGAGGTTGTTTGTAATTCTGAATAAACACCATAGTTTTCTTTCAAAAGTTTACAACTGAATGTTGACTTAATACAACTTTAAAAATTTACTATGCAGAAGAAAAATGCTGCTTTTCACCATCTCAAGTCAAATCAAACAAGCACAGAAACCATTTCTTCACCTCGTCAATTTTAATTTTTTTTAAAGTATTTTACGCTTAACACAGGACTGTACTGCATTTTCTTTAAATTTGTCTCTTCTGCTGCCTGATTGCATACTTCCAGTTCCATATGAGGTGCGTGGTTGGCCAGTAATTCTGGTGCTTGTAACTTAGAAGTTCTACAGTAGGTACCAACTGCACCTGTTGTCTGCATTGCTTTATGGACTCAGAATAGACATCACACTCCTCTCAGCCCATTTGCCAGCTCATCATGCCAACTTGGAAGAATGTACAGCAAGATCAAAGTCTGCAAACTCGCTACATTTAGCTTACAAGGCACTTAAACGTTTTGTACTCCTTTGGGTGATCGCAAGTTGCAGAGTGTGCAATCTCAGCAAACTATGGGTTTGCACTATTTACTTCTGATTTCCAAGATACCCTGGAGGGCAAGCCATTGATTTGGAAGGAAAGTATGCAAAGGTTGTTAGGAACAGACAAAGGGTGGGAATTAATATGCCACTCATGCACCGAAGTCAATAGGTCGCAATTCCCAAAGAATTTAGGCCTTGAAATGTTTCTCTCATCAGCACGGCCCTTTGTGCAAAAAGGGATTCTAAGATCCTCATGGCAATTTGGGAGCCAGATGCTATTTTTAAAGCACTATGCAGCAGTTCTGATGGGCAAACGTGTGTATATGGTGCACTCTGCAAGGTGTGCACTTCAGTCATACAAACCAAAAGTGGTGAGCACTGGAGCTCAGCACTTTCAGCTATGACAAGGGAAACATTAGCACCACTCCAATCTACAGTGGTTAGCTGTAGAGCTAGACCATGCTATTTGTGAACAGTATTGTCCCAGGAGAAACTCTGGGAGGTCTCAGAGGACAGGCTCCTCTGAGGTACTGTTTCCTCCTAGTTTCCTCCTTGCTCCCTTGGAACTGGTGGGTGCAGTAAGTAATCTGCTGCTGTAAATTACGAAACACCCTGTACCAGTTCAGCAAATTGAGGGATAGAAGCTCTGGTCTGCCCATTCCACTTCCCACTCACCAGCTCAGGGCAGCAGGGGTATGAGATCTTGCAGATTCTACTGACTCCTGTATAGTTAGTAGCCTGCACGGAGATAGAAGGTGATGACAAGTTCCCCTCGCTTCACGGCACAGCTGTGTAGTTCAGGTCACAATAGTCCATTGCTATTAGTGTTTGTGTGCAAATAGGTATTTCAAAACAATTGTTACATTTTTATTGTACATGTGATGTCAAATACATACGAAATCAAGTGCAAGGAGCTCAAAAGATTACCACATTTCAAAGGTGTAATGGATTTGGACAGTGAGCCTATATTAGAAGATTTGCAGAAAGCCTTTAAATCAACTCCTGGAAACAAAGCACCTGGCAACGACTGCTTGCCTGAAGTTTACAAATGTGCCAATGATGAACTACTCTGAAACTCTATGAAGTTATACTGGTCTAAGTGGTACCACGAGATTGCAAAGATGCCTGGTCTGTACAATTATACAAAAACAAGGGGGATGGAAGTGACTGAGACACCTATAGTGGTAACTACCTGTTGAACATTGTTGGAAAAGTTATCCCTTGTGTTATGCTCCCTAGGCTGCAATGACTGTTCTGAAAGTCAATGTAGTTTTTGCTCAGGACACGACACCGTTGATATGATATTTTCTGTCAAGCAACTACAAGAAAAATGTAGAGGAAAAACAAATGCCACCAGATCTTTTTTTGTGATGGTACGCAGGGGTACCGAGTATCGGCACCTTTTTTGCCAGTCCCGCTGCCCAGCTGGGGCTGCGGGGTCAGCAGGGGGAAGGAGCAAAAAACGAGAGTCCTGTGGCACCTTAAAGATTAATCAATTTCTTCAGGCACTAGCTTTCGGGGGCTCCAACCCACTTCGTCAGGGGAAGGAGCACGCTGATGGAAGAAGAGGGGTGGGAGAGGCATTTTTCAAATTTACTATCACGATATGAGTACCAGCACATTTTTTTTAAACAAAAGAGGCACTGAATATCGCTATTCATAGCCTTCAGTGAGCTGACAAAGGCCTTTGATGTGGCCAACAGACAGTCTTTTTATTATTCTGAAGAAACTGGGTTGTTGTCCCAAATTATTGTACATCATTCATGCATAACATCAAGGTATGAGGGCAGCTATAGTGTATGGAAAGATAGGATTAAATGCCTTTGACATCAATAACAGATGAAACAGGGTTGTGTCTTAGCCCTCTTGCTCTTTAACATCTACTTTTCGTTCTTGCTTTTTCTTGCATTTAAGCACAGCAGTTATGGCATTTATCTAAGATGGAGGCTTGTTCAACATCACAAGGGTTGGAGTGAAAACCAGGGTAAATGAACTAGGTTTGAGAGATTTCCTGCGTGCGTTGCCCACAGTGAGTTCCCTACAAAATCTTTTGGGTAGAAGAGCTTCAGGTTGACAATTAATTTCAATAAGACTGTGACCACATATCCTCTGGACATCACTCTGAAGCATAAATCCCTTGGCATCATCAGTAGCTTTTGTTATTTGGGTTCTATTATCAGGAGGAATCTTAACCTTCAGACTGTACTGACTAAACGGAACTGGAAAAGCAGCTAAGAATTTTGGTCTTTTATGCACCACTGTGACATGTACTGTATATTTGGGAGAAACCAACCCTGCAGTAACACTAGGTAATTTTAAAAGGAAGAAATATTTTTATGTTTGAAAATTGCTGAACAGTTTTTTAGTAAAATTAAATAGTACTGAGAAATCTCTCTTCTCCTTCAAATTGATCCTTTTAACAGAACCCCAGCCAAACCTTTGTTATTTTCCACCAAGGGACCTATGTACCAGCTGCAGAAATAAAGGCCATTTGATACTTTGAAACAAAGCTTACTGAAATAAATGGAGAGACTTTTATTGACATTGATTCAGTGGTCTTTGGCACAGGCCCTAATTTACAAACCCCATCATCCCCATCATACAGCAATGTTCTGTCCCTTTATCTAGTCTGCTTTCCCTAGCTATAACAGGTGTTGATTGGGCATGAGTAGGAGACCCACGTCTTAAGTCAACTTGGCTGCACTACTCAGTGGTAAGACACCAGTATTTGCAGGGTAGACATACCTCAGACTGTCACTTGCAGAGAGAGAGATTCTCAGCTTGCTGTTCCTCCACATGCTCTCTTCTCACTGAGATGATAAGACAACACTTAGAAAGGCGTCCCAGTCTTCTGTTGCAATGTTTCTTATAGTGACCTTCTATCAGTCATTTTCCCTTCTGAGCCTTTGGTACAAATATTGTAATTGTTCTGGCATTCATGATGATTCAGATTAAATGTCAAGTTGATAATTACACCCGTGCTGCTCCGGCTTCATGGCTATTTTTAGCAAGCTAGCTAGTTCAAAGGCATGTCTGTGTGTTGTGCAGTCACATCTCCTGATTGTTGTTGAGACATATCCCTGGTCTCCCTGCTACTCTCTCCACATACGTATTTCCTCTAATGGGTCTGTCCTCTTCTCCAGCTCATTTGCTCCCCTCTTATACAGTGGCTTTTGCCAACTATTACTAATCACTTCCAATGTCTCAAGCACGTAAACTTTTCCTAATTGCATCATTTTTTTTGTAGCCACACAATGATTCTTTCTTTAGTCCGTCCTACTTAATTCAAGGACTGAAACTAGATGATTCTACTTAAACTAGACACAGACAAAAGTGCTTTGGATTTGAAAACCAAGCATTTCTGTACAGTTAACATTATTGTATAAAGATTAAAATATAAGTGTAGAAATTAGCACAGAACATATAAAAACTAGAGAGGGCAAAGTCTTATTGCTTCCCTAGCTGGTACCCTTCTTGCTGATGCAGCATTCTTCCCTATGTATTTTCTTCAGTCTAGTTCTCAATGATTTAAGCGATGGGATTTCCACTAGTTCTCTTGGAAAAACTGATCAGATGCTTTCTTTTTCTTCTTTCTGCAGAAAGCCAGACCTCCTCCTACCACAGAAAATCCAGATGCCAGCACTGCTGCTCTTCCTGCAGAAATTATACTCCACCGTTCCAGCCTTTCTTCTTGACTAGAGGCTCTTCCATTGGATCCACATCATTCATCATGTGCTGCATCTCCATAGTTCAGGTAGGTCCAACAATCCGGCTGCGAGCTCCCCTTTTGCTCATGGTTTTATAGTCCCACCAATCACTGCAGTATCTAAGAGCATGCTGGGCTCCAACAAATCACAGAAATAAGCAAACTAAACAAATATGAACAATCAAAATAGCCCTTTTAAAAAAAAATGGTGATGTTTCATGGTCTGCACTCTGTATATTATTTAGATAAGGTCCTCAGGACTGGCATCTTCTTTTGCTACCTACAAGTTCCTGTGGTGCTCCATAGAAGATGGTATTCAAACTTGGTGGCATTTGGAGCTGTAGTGTAGTGTGAGTGCACTGGGGACTCCAGAACACATCAGAGACTGGAAAAAAACATTAGGCTTAATTCATCTCTGGTGAAGCCCCAGTTGACTCCATTAACTTCATTGTAGTTACTCCAGGGATAACTTTGACCCAGTAAGGTCCCCATTTTTAAAAAGTGCCCACTAGTTATTAGGTAAATAACCAGAGACATCTAGGGGCTGATTTTTCAGAAATGATGAGCTCTGGCTCCGTCACTCAGTGTGGTAGTCCAGCTCCCTTGAAGTAAGTCTCTTCCTTCCATATAGGTTCATTATTTGTCACATGCCAACAGTAGACTACAGGTTGTCTGTGCTTTGTCCAATCCGGCTTGATGCATCACAAGCAAAACAAGCTCAGGAGTAAGCACCTGTTTTAAAGTTTCATAAAACACAGTAAGGCTTCTCCATCAAATTCCTCCTTAAAACTCTCCACTGCCCTCATACCTACAAAAAACCTCCAAAGCAAAGACAATCACCCAACAATGGTTAGGCCATTAGAGAGCTGCACTTGCTGTTTATGACACTGCTCATAATCAGTCATTGCTACCTCGTGGTCCCACAGAACCAGATCTCTGTAGTTCATTTCTCCATCTTACGTTTAAGATATGATCCTTCGCCCCCCATATACCTTGCAATCTTGTTAGCTCACTACAGAAGTCAATAGTTTTGACCAGCTGAGGATATCACTCCAGTGCAGGAAAAAAGGCTTCCCCATTCCTCCTGTATTACTGCTAACTCCCCTCTGTCTGCCCAATAACACTTGCATTTGTTGATGTTTCCCGTAAGTGCAGTTCAGCCTCTATCAAGAAGTGCAGTAAATGTAGAGAAACAGCAATTTTAAATGAAAGACAGTTAACAGCAATCAGCAGCTGCTATAGCAAATCAGTCAGGAGGCACCACACTCTTCCCACACAATTAGCTCCAGCTGTAGCAAGCCACCCTAATAAGGATAATAGCAGTGATAATAATCAAAATAAACAAACAGTTTGCCATCACAGCAGCATCACTCCTCCTAAGGGCTAAACAGTTTTTAAAGTACAAGTGCAGCTTTGAGCTCATCTTCCCAAACACAGCAGCAGCACTTCACCATTGTTCTTTAAAGTGTTCATTGCTTTTTGGGCACATCCAATTTTGCATGTCCAGTTTTAGACATGGAGTTTGATTTCTCTTTTAAGGTGCCATGGAGGTATCTGCAGTTCCTATGCCTTTGATCAAAGTTATGGGTACTCAATATGGTCTCAAAATCAAGCCTCAGGAATCTGAGGGTTTGTCTTCACTGATAGCGGTCAAATTCACCGCCATCATTTTGAACTTCCTGATCTGACTGCTTGGGTCTGTGAAGACCCACTCAGCTGATCAGGAAACTTGATCCTTGAACACCATCCATCATCTGGGTAGCACTGAGTCGAAGGGAGAGTCCTCTCTTCGACTTAGCACAGTGGATGTGTTGGGAGTTGGGAAGTTGAATACAGATATGCAAGTTATTTTATGTTCCAAAGGCGTAGCCGTGTTAGTATATTGAAGAAAAACAACAGAATCCTGTGGCACTTTTAAAAACGAACAGATTTATTTATCGCATGAGCTTTCATGGGAGAAAATCCCACTTTGTCAGACGCTTTGAAGATGGGAAACTTACAGAATGGGAGGAAATTAAATGCAGTGGAGTGTATGACATAGGATCAGGTCAGGCTGTAACAGCAAATCAAAATAGGTGTTAGGATTCAAACACTGGGGAACAGCACATAGAGGAAGATCAGGTCAAATCACCTGTTATAATGAGAGAAAAATCTATAGTCCCTGTTTAACCCCAAGGCAACTGAGTCGAATTTGCATATAAATTCGAGTTCGGCAGTTTCTCTTTGAAGCTGTGATTTGTTATTCATCTGTTTCAACACAGCTATTAGAAAGTCATCAATGGAGTGAGCAGAGAGATTGAAGTGTTCCTCTATTGGTTTTTTAGTGTTGCGATTTCTGATGTCAGATTTGTGTCCATTTATTCTTTTGTGCAGAGACTGTCCTGTTTGTCCAATATATAAGGCAGAGGGGCATTTCCAGCACATGATGGCATAAATCACATTGGTGGATGAGCAGGTGAATGAGCCCCCAATGGAGTAGGTGGCTTCATTTGGTCCTGTAATGTTGTCTTCAGTGTAGATATGAGGGCAAAGTTGGCAGTGTGGTCTGTTGCAGGGATATGTTCCTGCTTTAATGTTTCTGTTGTTTGGTCTGTAGTTGCTGGTGAATATCCATTTAAGGCTGGGGTGCTGTCTGTAAGCAAGGAGAGGTCTGTCTCCCAATATCTCCATTCGATGGCTTGCCCAGTGTTTCCATAATTGGGCTTCTGAAGCTACAGAGTGAGCTGGACAATCTGACCATGGAGTTATCCCTCCCAGAGAGAGATTTGGAATGTTGGAGTTGCAGCTTCTATTCCGTTAACACATGGTTGAGTAAAGTCCAGAGCCTCAAATCCATTGATTCCAGTGGAAGTTAAATACCTTTGAGAATCTGGACCTAAAGGCCAGTGCCTGATGACAGGGTGCTCTGGGGTGATAACCCCCCCCCCCCTCCCACAACCCCTCATGGTGAATCAGGAGGCCTCCGCCCTATTGGCTCTGGGAACAAGAGGTCTGGGGCAGATGCACTCAAGACCATTAAGGCAGCAGGTTGCAAGCTATTATGAAAGACAAACATGTTCCTAGCAATGTTCCAGATACATTTGGGTTGCACAACCACAGTCATTTCAGAGCATAAATCAGACCCTGTTTTAGAAAATTAAATAAAATCAGTGGATAAAATTAATAGATTTTAAAAGATGAATCTCATGAAAGTAAATTGAGTTCAGTAAGGTCAAAATGGGCTTCCACCCCTCCCACACTGGCTCCCAAAATCTTGTTAATTCGAAGCTCTTGTCACTCACAAATGCTTCATAGACAGAGATCACTGACCATAATTAGGCATGTGTTGCTGAGGCAAAGGAAATCCCAGCAGGGATCCTATATAGCTGGTGAAGAATTGCTGCGGTAGAGTTCTTGGAAATTGGAGAGAGAAAGAAAAGGGTAATTACTGAAGAAACCTCACTGTCATTAGTCAGTGATCATATAAAATTGCTTCACTATTAAAAGATGGACCATTTGTTTAGAAGTATGTTTGAAATAATGCTTCCTTATAGAAGAAAACTTTGTATTCCTGACATAGCTTGGATGTGAAGAGCTGAACTCCTGCTACAGGGAATGAGAAACATCTGGCTAGATCCTCAGCTGGTGTCAATATGCTGTGGTGATCTGGATATAGCCCTTTTCTTTTTACATAGCAACAAATAAAGCCTAAACAGGGTGTTGATTTACCCAAAACTATGGGACCTCAATGGCTCGACCTGCTTGTGTTTGCCAGACTTTAGCACATCTCTCACTGGCTGTGTGTTTTATAGTTTCTCTGGAGTATGGCTCACTTTTATTTTGGGCAGGGGCTTCCATTTCTCTCTCTCCATCTCTCTAACTAGTGGGCTTAGAGGTTTGAACTCAGTTCCATCCATGAGGATGGACTGACTGCTCCCACTCAGTGCATTAGCTCAATCTTTAGACCCCAGAGGAAAGGGGGTATAAATGTGGAGCCATAGTCTTGTTTTCTCTCTGCCCATTTTGAGTGATTTGATTCTTGAAGACAAGGACTAAGTAAGGACTATTGCTCTGTAATGAGAGAGGAGATTTTTTTCATGCTCCCCATAACTCTTGTGTATTCATGCAAAAGCCAGTCAAGATCTAGGTCTCTGTGTACTTGGCTTGTATACTGGGAATGTTTTGCATAATGTCAGAGGTGACTTTTAAATCCTGTTTCAATTCTGATTTGCCTGCAGCCAATGGGATACTGCCAGCAAGAAGACTACAGAATCAAACCATCTGTCAGTTGCATCCACTAGATCATAGACTGATTTTTTTTGGGGGGGGGGACTAGATTGTAGCTTGCAATCACCACCCATATCAGAGAGGAGCTGGGAGTTCTGTGGCTGGGAAAAGGATGGTGGAGGAAGTTCTGACACAGTGCTGCACTGGAGCTGCTATTTCAAGAAGCCAGACAGAGTCACAGAGGACCCAGGAACAGGGAAAGAGAAAGCACTGTTGAGAGATGAGGGATGGACCAGTGGTTTGGGCACTAAATTTGGGAGACCAACTTTCAATTCCCTGCTCTGCCACAGACTGGTGTGACCTTGGGCAAGTCACTGAGATTTAGATATTCAAAGGTATTTAGGCACCTAATGGGATTTCAAAAGCAATAAGGGCCTAATTCCCATTTAAAGTTATAGCAGTGAGGCACCAAGGTGCTTCTGAAAATCCCACTAGGCACCTGTCTGCAGCTTTAGACAGCTAAATACCCTCTCAGAGTTGGCCCTTAGTCTCTTTGTGCTTCAGTTCCCTGTAAATTGGGGATGACGTCACTTCCCTCCCTCACTGAGGAGTCGTGAGGATAAATACAGTAAAGAATGTGAGGTGCTCGGATACTGTGGTAATGGGAGTCAGATAGGTACCATAGACAGATAGGACCCTGGTCTCCTTTGAATCTCTTCAGTATGACTGCCCAGTTCTTGGAGGAGGAATTCAAACTCTGGTGGGGGTTTCTGCCTGCCAGATTCGCTGTCTCTAGCAGAAACTCATCTGAGCCAATGTCAAACTTTCTTCCTGTCTCAAGGGTCCTGGCTGGTATTTAAAGTGAAAGATTTCAGGGAGCTCTACTTCACTGTTTCCTAATGTAGAGATCCAGAGAGTAAAGCAGGTTTGTTTTGGGTTCACTGCTGAGAGACACAATGTACGGATTTGGTTTGGCTGGGCTTTCAATAACATCTAAGTAGGACATAGCTGGTCTGCTTGCTTCATCAGGAGGCGAATAGCTGGAGGGTAATAGCTCTGTGGGAGGTAGGCTTTTATGCTCCTCCTCAAAATAAAAAAATCCGTGATGGGAAGAGAGACTCGAAGCCTGTTGTTTTTACAACAGAGAGTTAATGGGCTTGGTGTTCCTTTAAGTCATTACTAGAAGGCTCTCACATTCCTTTTTGCTCTTCTCATGGCGAGCTCTCCAGAAGCCGTTTAGGAACCATCATCGCTCAAACTTCCTGTAGAGCTGCCTCTGAGCATCCCTGAAAATAGCACAAAGTCACACAGCACAAAGTCGGAATATTTTTGGGGACAGGCCACATGCTGCCTTCGAGCAAGTGAATTTTTCCTCTTTACCTCTATGTTCTGGTCGTAGGTGGCATGTGCCTCTGACATTTGGGGAGGTTGTCTCCACCCCAAACCCACTCCTGCTCAGTATTCTCTGTTCAAGGCTCCACTCCACCTGAGTCCACTCCCACCCACACTGCTCTCCTTTCAGCGTTCGTTCCTGCATCTTGTGCTTAATCTAGGATCCTTTTCTTATCTCCTATGCCGTACAATCCTGGCAGCTGATCTTCAAGATGCACAAACTTTCACTGGATTTACTCACTGACAGATCTAAAGTAGGCCACAGTCTTAGCTAGAGTAAATCTCATAGCTCCACTGAAATCAATAGAGTTTTGGCCAGCAGAACTAGCAGGTTTCCATTATTTCGTGCTTGTTCTCAGCTTTCTCTCTTCTCTTTCCCCTTTTCAACTTGTTTACCCCTTATTTTGCTCTCTGTTTTTGCCTCTCTCTTTCTCTTATTTTTTGCTTCCACCTCACTACACTATGTGCTACTTCCCTCCCTCCCCAGCCCCCACAAAGTTATTTGCTGGAAGAGCATCTGTCGGTGACTCTCAAGGATGGAACACACATGGCTCAGCAGTGTTGTGTGCTTGCTGTGCTGTACAACTGCCCTGCTCCCCGGCCTGCTGTATCAGGGCAGAGGAGGCTTCGAGAAGCCCATCAATTCAGCTATAGCAGAACATTTGCAGTTGGGAACCAGGTTGGATCCAGGATCATGGAATTTTCTTCAACCTTGCTGTGCCCCTGTCTTCTTCTCTTCTGTGCTACGTCATTCCTCAGACCAGTCTGAAGTCCACCCAGCAGGTGGGGAGCCTGCCCTTTAGGTTGGGGAAACACTGATTCAAGTGGTAATATAGCTTTCCCTCTTCACATACACCATAATCCAGATGGCTCATCTTTTTAGTCCTCCCTTTTAGTCTTATTCACATGATTATTTATGGCCACCCAGAACTACTACCTAGAAAAGACAAGTAAGGAAAAGCATCTGTAAAAGGAATTTTTTAAATACTGCGTTTTCTTTTGTGCATGTTGTAAGATCAGAATTGCATCTCTGTTATTGCAGAACATATACAAGAAAGAACTTTGCACTTAGCTCAGCACATCTGCTGTGCTTTGCTGTTATCCCCATGTATTACCTTGTTGCCTTTCCTATCATTATCCTTGAAGTATAGAGATATGGGATTGCAGATGGAATGATTCAGTTTAATGCTGAAAACTGTGTTTTCACAAATGATTACATATTTTTTCAAAATTACAAATTACAAAAATTTTGGTTAAAAATCATAGGAAATTTTGCACAAAAATGGGTCAATTCTGAATCCTGCAAAACAAATCATTTGGGTTTGTTGGTCAAATTATTCCTTGGTTTTTGATCAGCTCTAATGACTATGCAAAGTGCAAACCAATGTAGATTTAACCTCTCTGTGTGTGTGGTCTGTATGCAAGACACAAAAGAAGATACAGTCCCCTCCCAGAGGCTATGTCTACACTTGGCCAAATAAGTCGACTTTGTTAAGTCGACTTAGCATGTCTACACTCAAAAATTAAGTCGACTTAAAGGGGACCCTGCCAAATCGACTTAGAGCGTCCACACTGGACGCCTAAGTCGACTTCTAGGGGCTAAGTGGACCTGGGACTGGTCCACGGTGGTGGTGGTGGGGGCACCCCTTGCCAAGTGCCAGCGCGCTCAGCATTTGCCCCATTGTACAATGGGGGCTGAGCAGGACAGGGATACTGGCAGGGCATAGGAGCAGGGTGGGCATGGCTCTGTCCTGCCCTGTTGTGGGGCATGCCAGGCTCTGGCTGTGCCAGCCACCCTAGCAGGGAGGGCAGTGGGGGAGCCCTGGAGCCCTTTAAGTTGACTTTAAATCGATTTAGGGCTAATCTGCATCTACACTGGCTAAATTGACTTAATATAGTTGATTTAGTCAGTAAAGTCAACTTTATACTAGGTTTTATAAAGTTGACTTTAATTTTCCTTAAGTCGACTTAAGGAAAATGTAGTGTAGACACAGATTAAATTAAGTCGACTTAAGCAAGCTTAAGTCGACTTAATTTGTAAGTGTAGACGCACCCAGAGTCATTTACACTGTAAAAGAGGCTACACGAAATACACTGAGAGACACAGAGGAAAGTTGTATCTTGGATCTACTTTTTTTTGTAATCTGACCTATATATAGTAGGTATGTATGCCCATTGCAAAACTTAAACATAGGTAAGGTGGTAGTTAGTCCACTAGTTTCTGTTATATGTGGAATAACTAATAAGCAGTACCATCTTGATCTTTCCTACAGGGCTGGCACTCTGGCTTTCTTTAACTTGTCTCTCTTTAATTGTGTTGCTGTGTATTAGCAGGCACTAATGACGACTGTGCAATAATGTGGTAGAATTTATCAAGGGAAAATGAAATGGTTGGAAATATTCTAAATGCGATCTGAGTTGTGCTAATTTACATTTCATTGTTTGTGCTGTGTGGGGCTGCAATTTCGTTAAGCAGACTTTCTGCCAGGGAATGTGTTATAGAAATGTATCCCTCGGGGAAGAAGAGATTGCTATTTGTAACTGCAACTAAAGGAAGAACTAGGAGTAAACAAGACTTATTTTATTTTTCCTAAGGTTGATTTTGTGTGAAATAAGAAAACGTGTAGACTTTAATAAGGGCATTATGTTTTATTTAATCAATATGACAGGCCAGACCCTGCATTTTGAGGTGATAGTGCACCTCGCGTGGTAATGTATTTATTTATTTATTTTGATTTCAACATACCTAAAAAGAATGCCTATTCCTGGTTCTGAGCACCCTGCCTGATACTTAAAAATTCAATCAAACTAAGACAAAAACAGCCCTAGCAAATGGAGAAAGGCTTTTCCAAACACTGGAACACTCATCCACAATAAACAAACTCTGCTCCTTCCTCATTCCCACAGATCACCTAAACCAGTGGTTTTCAAATGTTTTTTCTTGGGACCCAATGGTAAGTAGAAGGTAGGCAATCAGAGGGAGATACATAAGGTATTTTAAGAACTTCACATATCTCCCTTTGATTGCCACTGAAATTGCGCGGCAGTATAGACTAGCCCTTTACGCTGGCCTGTGCATCAATGAATCTCTGAGCTCGTCAGCTCCTTCTCCCCTGATATGAGCAAATTGCTTCTCCTCCTTTAATAGTCATACTTACCTAGCTTCACCAGGGTGCTGTGAAGATCAGTTGGTAAATGTCCATTGAACACTGTTAACACGTGAAGCCCAACATACAACTTTAATAGATAGGAAAATGAAAAGACCTTCATTTACTGTAATGCCATATCATGAAAACAAACATCCATTGCTCGCTCCCATGCCCTCCTCCCTCTCTCTCTTCAAATCAGTCCAGACTCTGATTTCAATATAGAAATCTTACCAGCCATTCTAGCTTTACAATGAGCTTTTCAAATCAGCTGTTCTCTCTAAATACATAAGAAATGGAAAGGAAGGAGCATTTTCCAAGTGAATAACAGAGGACGTTTCAGGTCAATGTTCTTTTGTATTTACATTTAAAGCACTGGGGTTGATCCTCTCTTTTTCTGTATCTTCCCATTTCATTCTCAGTATTCTGAGAGAACTCTGGAGCTGGTGGCATCTCTCTCCGAGTTCCTGCTTTATGTGCCTGACTCTGCTTTTATTTATGTTATGCTAAGTTTCTGCTGTGGGTGCTTCAGAAGATCAGTGGAAGGATGTGCCAACTTTGTTGTATGATGCACAATTTCCTTTTCAAAATTTTAAAATATGGTTCTTTCTTGTTTTTTATGGGTATGTCTACACTAGCAATTTAGGTCGACTTAAGGACTCTTAAGTCGACCTAAATTACTCCATGTCTACACCTGATTTTCATTGTCAACTTAAGAAATTCCTTAAGTCGACTTAATGAAAGCATAAGTTGACTTAATAACAACTGCCCATTAGGTTGACTTAAGCCTTAAGTCTACTCCTTAAATTGACTTAAGGACGGTGTGGATGGGGAGTAACCCTTAAGTCGACTTTATTAAGTCGACTTAAGGCCAGTTAATTCGACTTAATAAAATGGACTAAGTCGATTTAATTTTAAGTTGACGTAGTCCACTTTGTTAAGTCGACTTAATAAGTTCGACTTAAAGTCGACTTAACTTCTTCTAGTGTATACATACCCTATGATTTAAACATGGACAGGTACCCATAGGTGCGATTTGCCAGGCAGAGATATTAGGCACTTTTGTATTTTTTGACAGAGCTTTTGTGCTACCTGTCAGTCAACCACATTGTTAGGGGTTTTTCTTAAGATTAAGTTATAGCATGGACATGCATAAAATACTACAAAATAACCCAAACCTAGCACTGTGTATAGTAGGGAAATTTTAGGCATACTCTGAAGATGTCATTTCTGCAAGTCCAGAGACTGCTTTTGTATGGGGAAGAAATTACATATGCTGCTGATTTTCATATCAGTGTCTTGATTTATCCTGACATAGGCCATGGAAACAAGGAGTCTCCAAGCAGGCAAAAGCCACTTAAAAGACTCGTACTTGCAGCTGTGAGCATTTTAACCTTGTCTTTTTTTTTTATGAGTGGGCAGTAAGTGTCTTAATGCAAGCAACTTCCTGAATTAAATACTGAGCTCAAGTCCTCATCCCGCTCCCACTGAAGTTGATGGGAGTTTTGCTGTGTCAGTGGGGTCAGGATCGTGTCCCCATTCCTTATGGCCTGATTAGATAATGTGCTGCTCACTGTCCACGCCACTTGAAATCAAAGGGCCACTGTCACTGCCTGGCATAAGGGGAATGAACAAAGGACTTTCTACCACCCAGAGCAAGTTAGTGCACCTGTGCTCTCTCCATGGGTTCGTATTGGTTCTGTCCCACTTTGACCCAGCTGGTAGAGTAGGCTGAATGCCCTGGGGAAACAGAATGCAAAGGTTCTCCAAGATGTACAGACCCCCTGCATCCTGGCCCAATTGTTTCCTCTGCCACCCCCAGTACAGAGTCAAATGGCACAGTTAAGCCAAAGGTGTTGGTGGAGCTCAGCCCTTTGCAGACTCAGGCCCTAACTGCCCTGTTTCCTTGGAGACCTGTAAAGTAGATCTAGAGGAGCCAAACTGGTACTTACAACTAAAATAAGGATCTGCAAGACAGGTGTGTTGAGTATTATTATTGTCCCAAATGATCTTCAGAATTTTTGAAGGCTTAAGATTGGATACAAATCCAAAGCACATCCTCCACTCCTTAGATAATAGTGATGAACCACTTGCTGGGCGCCAGGTAGCAGGACTACAGAATATCATGTGGCCTGTCTCCAAAAATGCAACAGAAGCTAATAAATTCATAGATTACAAGGCCAAAAGGAACACCGATCATCTAGTCTGTCCTCCGGTATAGCACAGGCCATAGAGCTTCCTCCAAATAATTCCTAGAACAGATCTTTTAGAAAAACATCCAATCTTGATTTAAAAGCAGTCAGTGACAGAGAATCTTTGGTCAATTGTTCCAGTGGTTAGCTACTCTCACAGTTAAAAACACATCTTATTTCCCGTCTGAATTTGTCTTGCTTTAATTGCCAGACAGTGGATTGTGTTACATCTTTCTCTGCTACATTGAAGGCCCATGATTAAGCATTTGTTCCCCATTGTAGATACTTATAGATTGAGATCAAGTCACTCCTTAAACTTCTCTTTGTTAAACTAAAGAGATTGTGCTCCTTGGCTATGTCTACACTGGCAGTTTAAGTCGACTTAAGGAGGCTTAAGTCGATCTAACCAAAGCCGTGTCCACACTGGGCTTTCATTAAGTCGACTTAAGAAATTCCTTAAGTCGACTTAATGAAAGCTTAAGTCTACTTACTAAGAACCGTGGGGTAGGTCGACTTAAGCCCAGTGTGGACGTTTAAATCCACTTTGTTAAGTCGACCTAAAGGCAGTTAGGTCAACTTAGCAAAGTGGACTTAGTCCACATCCATGGACAACACTTTGTTAAGTCGACTTAATAAGGTCGATTTTGACTTAAAGTCGACCTTTTTAAGTCGATTTAACAAAGTCGACCTAACTTTTTGTAGTGTAGACATAGCCCTTGTGCCTTTCAGTATAAGGCTTGTTTTCTAATCCTTTAATCATTCTCATGGCACTTCTCTGAACCTTCCCCAATTTATCAACATCCTTCTTGAATTGAGGGCAGCTAACTGGACACAGTATACCGGTAGTGGTTGCACCAGTGCCAAGTACAAAGGAAAAAGAACTGCATCATTTAAAAATAGGATGAGAAAGGGAAATTCAGAGAAAAATAAGCACAGTGAACAGAAATTCAGGCTTATCAGAGACTCCGATTGTACAGAACGTGTCACAGCTGGAGAGAATCGAAGTGGACAGTGATAACTGGATTCTGCTGCACTTCAGAAATTAGTGCTGAACTGAAAGTCACATACACTGGGATGAATCTTCATGCGGTATAACTTGGCATATCGCCACTGGCTTTAAGGCCAGTAGCTTCACTGGCTACGTCTATACTTGCAAGTTAGTTCGAATTAAGGAAGATTAATTTGAACTAAGTTAAGTCTGGTCCACACTAGGCTTTCATTAGTTCGAATTAAGGGCTTTTTTAATTTGAACTAATAAATTCGACTCCTTAGTTCGAACTAACCCTTAATTCGAAATAGTTAGTTCGAACTAAGTCAAATGTGGCCATATTAGTTCGAATGAAGTGCTTAGTTCGAACTAATCAGCAGATTGACCTTTATGCAATTTACTAATTCGAACTAAGCAAATGCCCTGCATGGCCATGGCTAGTTTGAATTAAATTTCCAGTGGGGACATGCTAGTTCGAATTAACTTAATTCAAATTTACTAAAGTTAGTTTGAATTAGTTAGGTCAAATTAACTAATTCAAACTAGCATTTGTAAGTGTAGACATAGCCACTGATTTTTACCAGCTAGGGATCTAACCAGTTGATGGTTGCTGGAGAAACTATACCCAGGGAGAACCATACTTTCTAGGCATGCTCATAACCAAGGTTATGTCTACACTTGCAAGTTAGTTTGAATTAAGGAAGCTTAATTCAAACTAACTTAAGCCTTGGCCACACTAGGCTTTCATTAGTTCGAATTAAGGGCTTTCTTAATTCGAACTAATAAATTCGATTGCTTAGTGGAAATTAACGCTTAATTCGATCTGTTAATTTGAACGAATCCAATGTGGCCATGTTAGTTCGAACTAACTGCTTAGTCGAACTAATTGGCAGATTGACCTTCCTGCAACTGACTAATTCGAACTAAGCAAGTGCCCTGCCTGGCCATGGCTAGTTCAAACTAACATTCTAGTGGGGCCATGTTAGTTTGAATTAAGTTAATTTGAACGAACTAAAATTAGTTCAAATTAACTAATTCAAACTAGCTTTTGTAAGTGTAGACATAGCCAAGTGCACAAAATGTCAGCAAACTCAGTTCCTATTGGTAATCCATAATCCCAAACCCATCAAATGACTCCTTAGAAGCTAGTTTTCTTCTGAAAAGTGACTCTGCCAAATACACCAGCATGCCTAAATATGCCTCAACATGCCTAAATATGCCTGTGGGTATGTCTAGACCAGGAGTTGACAAAATTGCCACTCAGCTAGGAGCCCAGCTTCAACACAAGCCGCCTACCCCCCTCTCTGTAATGCTAAAGGAGCCGGTGATTTGATTTTTTTTTTTTTGTCACCGAAGGGTGCACTTTTGCTGCAATTTCCCTAGGCTGCCTAGCTCTCAGTGAAAATGCAGCAGAGGATCGCTCTCTACTGACTAAAAACAAAAACAGTCGGCTCCTGAATTAAAAAAACAACAACAAACAAACCCAAAATATCCCCCATACAGCTGACTTCTAGGCTCCAGCCTGCAACTTTTAGTCGCCATGGTGACCTGGTGCTCGGGTTCTGTTGAGCCCTGGTCTATACTAAGGTAGGAAAGTGTAATTCCCTGCTTGGGGAGACACATGCTTAAAAATAGCAGTGGGCTAGCTGCTTAAGCACATTCTGGTCTGAGGCCCCATATACATCCTTCCAGGCTAGACTGAGCCACCACCTCTGCTGCTGTAGCAACAGTGTTATTTTTAGCATGTTAACTTGATCACAGGTTGTATGTGTACATCTATCTGAGCTCAGAATTACACTTCCCAGCTCCAGTGTAGACATATCCTGTGTGTATTTAGAGGCAAATCTGCTGACTTCAGCCAGTGCTCATTAAACTGTTAGTTCTGCAGAGCTAACATTGCTGAGAGAAAATGATCTGGATTCTGCTTCAGTTTGTGTGTCACCAATTAATCTTGTTTACTAAATTCCAATCAGTTACACCTGTGCAGCCCCCATCAAAGCCTAATAGGCATGTGTAGGTATAATCCAAGGTCTCATCTGACCTGCAGAAACTTTGACTGAGGGTGGTTTTTGAGAAGAAAAAAGTCCAGCTTGCCTCTCAGATTCCATAGGGTTAGGGAATATCTATTGCTTGAAGTTTTGGTCACCTGTTAACTAACACGATTATAAGCTGAAAGGACCCTAGAGGAGACTTTAGAAGTGTGTCAATATGACTAAACAGTCGAATATAGATATAGACTTCCTACAAATATATACAAATACAGTCAAATATAGACTTCTTACAAACCACACTTAAACATCACTTTTGTATAAACAACGTATCGTCTTACCCAACTGCTTGTATTTTAAACCATCAGCCCTAATACTCTCCGTCTGGGGTACCACGAATTCTGCTTTCCTTTGCATTCTCTGATTTCCAGCTCTGTACTGGCTGATAATCTCTACAATATACCTGGATGAACAGAATCTCTTTTGTTTAAACTCTGTACCTGATCATTTCTTTAAACATTATCTTTAATAAAATGTATTTATTTGGAAATAAGAGCTACATACCACTTGTCTGCACTACAGATGCTTTGCTGGTAGCACTATAACACTATAGCTATGATGGCAGATCCAACATATGTTGACAGAAGAGTTTTACTGCTGGTGACAGCAGCTTGCCAGAGGACACTGTTTATTGTTAGAAGGAAAAGAACAGGACGAAAAGGATCAGCTTCACCCAGGAGCAGGAAGGGTAAATGGTGTCTTTAATCACAATGCTTGTTTCTTTTGTACATCCGACCTTGCGGGAAGTAGCCACGACCTGCCTCTCCAGACACCCGTACAAGTAAGCCCCTAATACAGAATTCACAAGACATATATACTTTCTAACATGCTAAATATAATATACATAATGCAACAGGTACAGGCATAATCATAGAATAATAGGGTTGGAAGGGACCTCACGAGGTCATCTAGTCCAACCCCCTGCTAAAAAGCAGGACCACTCCCCCTAAATTATCCCAGCCAGGGTTTTGTCTAACCGAGCCTTAAAAATCTCCAAAGATGAAGATTCTACCACCTCCCTAGATAGCCCATTCCAATGCTTCACCACCCTCCTAGTGAGAAAGTTTTTCCTAATATCCAACCTTGACCTCCCCAGCTGTAATTTGAAACCATTGCTCCTTGTTCTGTCCTCTGTTACCCTCGAGAACAGCCTAGCTCCCTCCTCTTTGGAGCAACCCTTCAAGTAGTTGAAGGTTGCTATCAAATCTCCCCTCAGTACAACAGGTTACATCATGCCTAAATCCCTACATGGTTTCACTATACGTAATATGCAGGTTACATGATTATACTTAATATACAGCATATAATCAGCCTACCTCTGTTGATGTCCACAGCTTATTTGGGTACCAACTAATAGTCCTGACCAATGAAATGCTCCAAACTCTCTTGCCCTCTCTGGTACCTTACTTATGTCACCTGTTTACCAGAGCTGAGGTAATCACTTTCTAGTAGGGCCATCAGAGTAGATGGTTACCACTTAACCATGAATGGTTTCCATTCCACTTTCCTTTTGACGAAGTGGGATTTTCTCCCACGAAAGCTCATGCGATTAATAAATCTGTTAGTCTTTAAAAGTGCCACAAGACTCTGTTGTCTTTTGTTAGCTGTATGTTGGTGTTTACCAGCCAAGGCTGTTTACAGTCTCACGGCTTCAATAACAGAGTTGACCTCATGACTCCTTGATTCCTAAATCCAGGTGGCCAGCTGCCCAGTTATTATAAAATATAAATTCCCTACATTTATGTTGACAGAAGCCCTCTTCACTTGGCATAGCTGTATCTGCACCGGGGTTTTTAGCTGACCTAGATATGACAGATCGGGAATGTGTTTTTTCTCCAGACACCTGACCAGCACAACTATACCTTTGTAACACAGACCTGGCCATAGTAAAAATAGAGCCTCACAAAACCATTTTAGTTGTCACTTTTCAGGCTAGTTTCATGCTTTAAGCTTTAGAGCTGCATGGTATCAAGAAAACACCTAATTCATATCTTCATACCAGTCACATAGAAATGCATGTCAGTTCCGAGTCTGGCTCAAGCCAGACCTCCCATTACTGATCCTGATGGCCAGTTACAGTTACAAAAACTTCAAGAAAATCAAAGAGTAAAATGAGCCATTGCCCAAAACAGATGAATCCACATTTGTGAACTCAAGTTTCAAACAAGTCACCGCCCAGCATCTATTCATAAGATCATTGCTGCTTGACTTATCCTTAGACAAAGGGGGGAAGAAACCCCAGAAGACAGAAAACAAGCTGTCAATAGGACAAAAGTAATCCATGATGATAACACCAATTTAAACTCGACAGGACTGAATTACAACATCCTTGAATGAATGTCCAATTCACACCACTCTGTCAAACTAAAAGGCAAAGTGATGGGCAAATCTCTGAAGGTTTTCAATTTGGCTTGAATAAGTACTCGGGAGTTCTGATGATTATCCCCTAGGCTTATCCAAACAACAGTGCAGACCTGCAAAATGGGCTATAAATCAGATGGCAACAGCCTTTCTTGTAAGATTTCTGGTACTCCTTGATTCGAGTAGAGCCACAATTATTTTACTGTATCTTGGATCCCAGAAGAACAAAGGCAAGAGAAAAATAATATTGAAATTAAAAACCAGTTAAGCAAACTTCTTCATAGTGCCAGATAGATTCAGGGTTGACTTGTGGGGGAACTTTTCTGTATTTTCTCCAAGCTGTATTACCCATATCAAACAGATAGCTGCTCACACACTTACGAGGGAACCAAACTTGACTATCTTTCAGGTCTTACTAGCAAGCATCTTCCTCCAAGACCCTCTTGAAGGAAGGGAGGGACAGGGAAGGCCACTCCCTCCCTCCCTCTGACTGGGCTAAAAGAATATTCCTAGGAGAAGAGTAAAGCCCAATGCAGAAGGTTTCCTACTTATCCAGATTTCTATTACAGGCCATGGGGAAAAGCAGTAGATGTACTGCTATTTTCTTGGTGTTTTGGTCCTGTGAATCTATGTTATAAATGGACATGTTGTCCCTGATATACCCTGAGACTCATGACAGTCTCTGCAGCACACAGGCCTAGGGGAAAACTAAATTGGAATCAATACCACAGATCAGGGGCTGCAGAAAAGTATTAATACTTCAGGCCGTATTATTTTCTGCCTCCCTGATGGAAGAATGATGTATAACTGACCTAAGGTCCTGTCATTGGCCTACATGCTCCTCCATCTGCTGAACAGAGGCCTGGGCCATGGATAGCTCTTGGTGGTTTCCAGGGGAAGGTAGGAATACTGCTGTGGAGGTGGCTGCAAACACTTTTCCTGTGCAGTAGGGAGGGGATGGTCACTTGCTGATTTAAGGGCAGAGCCCAGTATGATTTGATGGGTTATTTCTGTTCATCTCAAAGAACATCTAGGTCCCTGTAGAGAGGGCAAGTGCATTATGCAGGAGAGAGCACAGCAATGCAATGATGCGATAGATGTAAAAAGAGCATTGTGCAATTTGTTCAAAGTTTAACAAGAAACCAGTGAAGTCAATACAACATGAGGGTGATACAGTGAAACAGCTTCGCTGGTGTAATCATCTTGGTGGCAGTGTTCTCTCTGACCCCCAGAGGGCTCAAAACCTTGTCCAAAGGGCAGCTGGCGCAGAACTGCAGTACCAAGCTTAAAAGCCGCAGTAGTAGCACAATCTTATTTCCTTCCTGTGCTGCATTACAACCTTTGGCTACGTTTACACTTGTTAATTTAGGTTGACTTAGGATGTCCACACATAAATTTTAAGTTGACTTAGGGGGGAACTTACAAAGTCGACCTAGAGCATCCACACTGGATGCCTAGGTCAACTGCTAGGGGCTAGGTGGACCTGGGAGAGGTCCATGGTGGCGGGGGGGGGGCACCCTTTGCCAAGTGCCAGGGGCCTCAGCTTTTGCCCCGTTGTACATAGGTACAATGGGGCAAAGGGGGACAAGGACCCTGGCAGGTCATAGGGGCAGAGTGGGCAGGGCTCTGCCCTGCCCTGTGGGGGGGCATGCCAGGCTCCCCCTGTGCCACCCCCCTGGCAGGGAGGGTAGTGGGGGAGTCCTGGAGAGCCCTAAGTCAACTTAGAGTCAACATAGGGCTACTCCAGGTCTACACAGGCTTAAGTCAACTTTAGAAAGTCGACTTAAGCCTAAAGTTGACTTTAAATCAGATTTAACAAAGTCGACTTAATTTTCCTTAAGTCGACTTAAGCAGCTTGCTTAAGTCGACTTAAGGAAAATGTAGTGTAGACGCAGAGTAAATTAAGTCGACTTAAGCAAGCTTAAGTCGACTTAATTTACAAGTGTAGATGCAGCCTTTGAGATCTCAGTATTATTCCTTAGATTTCAAAGATGGCTGTGAGCCCTGGCTAACATCTGTGAAGTATGTGAATGTCTATTTGATGTTATTAGCATTGTTCATATTACAGTAGTGCTTAGAGGTGCCAGCTGTGTTTGGGGGGCCTAACTGTAGAAAAAGCTGCACAGGCACACAATAAGAGATAGTCTCTGCCTTGAAAAGAGAACAATTTACCAAACAAGATAGCAGTCCTGTCAAACCCATGTTCCAAAATCATGAGTCAGCCTCCCCTCATCCCAGTCCTTTGATTAGCTTAAGAAATCATTGGAATTTTAAAAATAACGTTTTAAAAAAAATAATCTACCAGCATTGTCATCTTTCTGGTTCATATTTGTAAGCTTTCCTCTGCGCCCATCAGGGAGAGAAACTTAATTTTTACAAAATGAAAACAGAGATTCTCCGCTACTCCCATGCCCCCAGGAGGTGGGATTTTTAAGAGGATCACCAAATGTCTCAAGATGAGTCATAACATTGTGAAGCACAGCAACCCTGAGATGAGGTGTGAAAAAACACAGTAGGAATATTGCTCTAAATTTTAAGATGGGAAAACTTAGCCAGAGAGTTCATACAGGAACTTTGCAAAAGTTAGGAGCGGGGTCAGATTAAGTGGGTACGACACTGCTTTATTTGGAGGAGGAATGGAACTGATACATGAGGGGAAGGCAGAAGTGCAAATGGAAATGAAACATGCATTGATTTAGGGGCTATGACAACACAGGTATTCTTCACTCAGGACGCTAAGCTCAGCCCTCAGACATGTCAGTGCTGGTGAAACTTTGCTGGGCCTTACCTGCTCCTTGCTTTTCTTCCACATCTCACTCTCTCCTTTTGGGTCTCTAGACTGGCTGGGTGCACAAAGGAGGGGCCACAGCAGGATCTAGTGTCTGGAAGTGGATGCGACAATTCTTGCCTGTATGGACGGGAGAGGATCCAGCTGGAGTGAGGGAATGTGAGACAGGACTGTCACATGCACGAGTGCCACATGAAGGCAGCCATGAAAGCGTGAGAGAGTCTCCTAATGGCTTCTTTCCAATGGACATAACAGGTAGAAAGTTCTTGTGTGTGGCCTCTCAGTTGCAAATTTACTGGCATATTCAGAACTACGCCTGCACTGCTAAATAGTGAGTCTGGTTTGGGGAGGAAAATTGCTTTTAATTTTTACGGGGTGTTTCCAGGACTAAGGTTTGCATCATTCTTTAAGGAATGATGATACTTCAAAAATGCCTAAAAATGAGGTATGGGAAATCCTTGATGGGTAGATCCCTCTTCACATCATGAAAAATTTCAAAGCTCCTTTAGCAATTTGAGCAATCTTCAAAGAGCTACTCTCTAGATAATCTGAAGTCTTTAAATGGAAGCAAACTTCATTAATCTGAAGTCTCTGAAGGATAAGACCTCTTGCTAACTTTACGTTAACCATGGATAGACTTTGAAGTCATAGGGAAGCAAGAATTGATAATTATCTGGAAGGTCACATTCAGTTAGAATCTTCTCAGCTTTTCCTACTTGAGCACAATATTTTTTTTTTTTTGTTCCTTTCAAAGTATTATTAGGTAAGGGAATGAAATTTTGGGCCCCAATTCAGCAAGGTAGTTAAACAGTTAAGCACATGGGTAATTTCATTGAAGACAGTTGAATGCCTCATGATTAGTTCCCTGTGGAATCAGGGCCTCATTCAGCAGATTCACAAATATTTATCTTAATTGTATATGTGTGCAATAATTCCAAAAAATTCTTATAAATGCAACACTAGATTATCGACAACATTATTACAACATGCTTCCAGCCCTGGTAGAAGTTTTTCTCTTGAGTCTGGAAGTAAAGTGTGTGGGTCTGTGTAGTTTCTTTTTATGGTGTTTTATTATCTATAATACAGAAGAGCTAAGTGGATATAGCCTAAGAGTATTGCAAATAATTTTGCACATAATTCCATCCCCATGCCCCCACCCTGCTGTTTCACTGGTATTTGGAACTCATTTCATTTGTGCATTTGTGATTATTTAGGAAGTGGATCATAGTCACCATAATGTTCTTGGAAAACAGAAACACTGTGAACACTAGCGTGCATAAATATTCACAAGAGCAGTCTCATTTGAAGTGCTCTTGTGACCTTTTAGAGGAAAAATAGTCAAGCTTAAGTCAACTTAATTTACAAGTGTAGACGCAGCCTTAGAGAGTAATAAAAATAATACCTAATATCTAGGTCTTGTCTACCCTTGAAATGCTTCTGTATAGATACTACCTATGCAGACTGGAGATCCCCCATTGGTGTAGGTCAGTGGTTTTCAAAGTTTTTTTTCTTGGAACCCAGTTGAAAAAAATCATTTATGCCCCGTGACCCAACAATTACATCTTTGAGCAATGCGTTCCAGTCTTGCAGCAGCGGCAGCAGGGGGCACTGTGGCCCCGTACCTGAGGGTCTGCGACCCACTAATGTGTCACAACACATGGCTTGAAAACCGCTGGTGTAGGTAATCCACCTGCCTGAGAGGTGGTAGCTAAATTGATGGAAGAATTCTTCCATTGACCTAATGACGTCTGAATTGGGTATTAGATTGGCTTAATTATGTTGCATAGTTTGAGGAAAAAAAAGTAGCAACTCTCCAAGAAAAAAATAGGCGGAGGAAATGCAGGAAAGAGAATAGGTGGATTAGATGAATGGTTCATCTACACTGTGGGTAAAATCCTGGTCCCATTAAAGTCAATGGCTGTTAACGTGTCTTTGTTAGTGTCTTGTACTGAATGCTTCAAAGGACAGCATAATCAGACACTCTAAGCCAAAATGTTCCCAGTTGTGCAATGCTATGGCATAGGAGAAATTTCTTCCTGACCTTACCTAATGATATACTTAGGTTAGATTTTCAGTCGGATGCATGCAAATACATGCAACTGGTTTCTGTATGTAAATAACTGTAATGCAAGGAAATCATGTATATCCGTGAATACATATGGACGTTTGGGCAACTCTGTGGCCACAGGTGTATTTCAAAATTGGAGTTGGTCTGCAAATTTTCTCAGAGAAATATTTTACAAAAGAATATTTTTTTTCTTTTTTGTTACAATTTTTCAGATTTTTTTTTAATTTCTTGGCTCAACTGCAAGATGGGAGATTTAATATATTTGGGGATTTCGGCCTGTGCAGGAGTTCTCAAACCCCACACTGGGCCCAAAGCTGTTAAGGGGCAACATTGGGCCCAGGAAACCCTGCCCATCTAGACAAGCAGAGCGAGCTCCAACTGGAGAGGAAGATAAAAAGGGAGCAACTCATCTCAGAAGGGGGAGGTTGGGAGGAAGACAGACCTAGCCTGAGAGCTCCTGAATAAGGGTTCAGAAGAAACCTCCCTGTGAGGAAATAGACTGATTACTGTGCCTAATTGGGGTTGAAGCTTTTCTTTTCTTTTCTTTTCTTTTCTTTTCTTTTCTTTTCTTCATCAGGGGATATGGCTGGTAGGAAGCAACAGAGGGAGGCATATCTGAGGGTACTCCAGATTGCTGGACTCTCTTGGCTTTTGAAGGGCCATGGGTCAGAGCCCATGGAGTGGGAGGCCTTCCTTGCCAATTGTCCTTGCTATGGCAGCTGGGGAGGGAGGGGTGGACAGGGCTGATTTCCACCTCACCATCCTTCTAGTAAGGAGCGGATAAGGACATGGCCCATAAAGGAGACTGGAGAGACCCAAAGAACAAACTACAACTCCCATGAGGCACAGAAACTCAAATTTTTGGTTAA
The DNA here is from genome assembly GCA_007922175.1 of Pelusios castaneus. Lineage (NCBI taxonomy): Eukaryota > Metazoa > Chordata > Testudines > Pelomedusidae > Pelusios > Pelusios castaneus. Next base: position 48,919 of record ML685862.1, read on the forward strand.
AATCTTTCAACAAAAAATGAATTTTTCAGTGAGAAACTGTCATTTTTGTCAAAAATTTTGTTTGGCTGAAAACCCAAATTCCCGATGAAAAAATTCCTATTTGAAAAATTCCTTTTGGAATTTGCATGCACACATTGGGTGTTTGTGTATGGCTATATAAGGGATACACACACGGCACTTGCACTCATGTACTTCTGGTCTTTTCAGTTCTATATCATAAGGATTGATAGCTCTGGTAGGTTTGTTTAATCCTAGCTAGTCAGACAGCAGACTGTTCTCATTCATATAAATGTCTAATCCTTTAATGATTCTCACTAAGCTCTGTGCTAGGTGACCCTGGATTTCCTGGCCCTTTGAGTTATCAGCAATTTTAAGTAAAATAATTAGTCATTACTGCAAGGAACAAAATGACTTTTTTGCATTCAAGAGACTATAAATGAACCAAAGTATTAATCACACTTCATATCAGCAGCTTCTCAGATGCAATTAGTCTCTAAAATCTTGTAACACCTGCATCTTTTACTATTCAATCCAGTGGAAAATCAGAAAATAATATGGCACACATTATAACAGGCATTTTCAATTATGCATAACATTGGTGTAGTATACAGTATATCAGCTATACTGTTCTTATTTTTTCTTCTGGATGAAAATTGCATGAAAAATCTCTGTTAAGGTTGCAAAGTCAAGGGCTTAGAGGTTTGGAAATGCTAACATTAAGATTGCCTTAATCCCCCCCCACCCTTCCCCTGGTGTATATGGATTATGGTTAGAGCCCGGAGAAAATAATGAGTTTTTAATAAAAAAGAATCACGGGAGTGTCATAGGTAAAGAAGCAAATTTCACAGGCTATGCATGGAGTCCAGTCAGCCAAAGGTCACTGTTGCATTGCTTTGCATAAAACCAGCTTCAGTGGTGTAGCGAGGGTGTCCGGTGCTCAGGAGCCAAGCGCACATTTGTGCTCCCCTAGGTGCCCCATGCTGCCCCATGCCTTGCAGCCCCACCCCAGGTGCCCCAGGGAGGGGGGATCTGTAGAGACCAGGGCTCCCAGGCCCTACTGAGGGGCTGCAGGAGGACACCGGGCTGGCCCAGCACCAGGGCCAGATTAAAGGGGCCCTGGCCCAGGCTGCCCAGTTTCAGAACGCCTCCCAGTGCCCCCCTCTCCCCACAGAGCAGGCCAGAATGGCAGTGGGGCGGCTGTGGCCCCAGACACTGGAGGTGGGCCTGTTCAGCGCTGAGGGGAGGCTGGGGCCAGAGGCTGCCCTACCTCCGCTGCTCTGCGCAGCATTCCAGCCCACTCCTCCCCGGCCAGCTGATCCACCTCACTGCTGATATTTCTGTTTCAAATGTGATTAGCTCTTCAAAAGCAGATGTGGTGAATACTTAAAATGTTCAGTTAAAAAATCTTGTCCTCATATCTTTGCTAACAGAATGCCAGAATTCTGAAATAATGGGCATATTCTTTCATATGGGAAAATAAACTTCATGATGTGTGTGTGGTGGGGAGGTATTATGAGGATAAATACACTAAAGACTGTGAGATGCTCAGTTTGTTTAAGGACTTAAGATAAATAGGTGAATGTTGACCCTACACAGATTGTATAGGTAGGTTTTGAGTGTGGCAGGAAAGCCATCTCCTCACACCACCCAAACACACTTATTAAAAGTAGAAAGACAACAGAGTCTTAAAAGTGCCACAAGACTCTGTTGTCTTTCTACAATAGACTAACACGGCTACCCCTTTGGAATTTTATTAAAAGTAACCATTCTCCCTCAGCCACTTCAGAAACTTTGGTATTCAGGGACCATCCCTACCTTATTTCTAATTCCTTTTGAAAAACTTGCTAGCAAAGTGCTCGCCTTTCAAATTCTCTCAACCATTACTACCCGAGCACCTTCCCTGTCCTTAACAAGCAGAAGACTCAACAAGCAGACCATGTAATTGATCACTACTGCAACACCCTCCAGAGATTTCTTTCATGACACTCCAAGGCATTTTAAACAAACACCATTTCCTTCTTCCTTAAATGTTCTGTTAAGGCAATAATAGCAAGGAGCTAAGAGTGTAAATGTCATTCTAAGGATAGTGGATGAGCCAAATTCTGATCTCAATAACACCTATGTCAACCCAAACTGGGCCCCTTTGGATGTGTGCCAGGGTAACTGAGAATGAAATCTGGCCCAGATACTTTTTTCCTTTTTTAATCTGATCCAAGTGTAGCATTGTTCTTTATGCTGCCATACAAACAGTTTTCATCCGCTGAGGGTCTCAATGCATTTAACAAATTTTAATCAGTTAAAAGCACCACAGCAGCCCTTTGAAGCAGGCGGCAATAGAATATCTATTTTACAAAGGGGGAGAACTCAAACTGAAAGGCTATGTCTACACTTAGGGATTTAGGTCGACTTAAATAAGTCGACTTCAAGTCGACCTTATTAAGTCGACGTAGAGAGTCCACACAGGACTCCTAAGTTGACTTAATGTGGGCCTTACTAACTCGGCTTAGAGAGTCTATACTAAGTCAACTCCCCGAGACATCAAGCCCCGGAGTGGTCCAGGGGAAAAGGGAGTGTGGAGCTCCCTTCTGCCCCGGACCTCTCGGCTCCCTTCTGGTCTGGACTGCTCAGGTCCCGGGCAGAAGGAAGCCCTTCTAGCTGGGACTGAGTGGTCCCAGGGAGAAGGAAGCCAGTGGCTTCCCGGCAGCTTGCCAGTGCTCCAGTTGTTTGGGGAGGCCTGGGGTCTCCCCGCCAGTTGGAGCACCCTGTCGGCAATTGCCAGCCCTCCAGCTGCCGGGCAGTCCCTGGACCTCCCCAAACAGCTGGAGCGCAGGCAATGGCCGGCACGGCTGTGCTCCAGCTGCCGGGCAGCCTCCGGGGGCTGCCCGGCAGCTGGAGTGCCGGCGAGAGCGTGGGGCTCCCTTCAGCCAGGACCGCTCAGGTCCCGGCTTGGAGTGAGCCCCGCGCTCCCTTCTCCGCGGGACCTGAGCGGTCCTGGGGAGAAGGGAGCCGGGACAAGCTGCTATCGGCTTGTCCTGCGGAAAGCCAGTCCCACGTGGGACTGGCTCTCCCCAGGACAAGCTGCTAGCAGCTTCCTATGGAGAAGGGAGCAGGGGCTCGCTTTTCCCCCTGCCCTAAGTCGACTAAGTCGACTTAGGGCGTTCACACTGCTTAAGTCGACTTAAGAAGTCGACTTAAGCATTAAAGTCGACTTTAAACTAGGTTTAATAAAGTCGACTTTACATTTCCTTATGTCGACTTAAGCAGCAGCTTAAGTTGACTTAAGAAATGCCAGTGTGGATGCAGAGTTAATGAAGTCGACTTAATTTACTAGTGTAGATGCACCCAAAGTGATTTACCTAAAGTACTGCAGGGGCACACTGAGAATGGGAGTGCTCTAACCACTGGACAGCCCTGCTTGCTGCACAAGGTGTGTTCCCCTCTCCCAGGCACTATGACATCTATGTGATGCCACTGGTCACATCCTCTGAGAACAAAGTGTAAAGCTGGCGATACCCATTTGCTAATGGGTGATGGCACCTCACAATTGCATCTAAGGGTTCCACATATAGATTGAAAAAGAAAAAGGGACAAATTATGATCTCTGCAGAACTCTACATACAATACAAGGCCTCTTGAGAGCTTGTCACTGCACTGAGTGTGGTTGGAATGAAATGATTAGAGCTAGTTAAAGGTGGTCTCCCTCACCTGCCAAGACACAGAGGTAGGTCAGGAGCCTCTTTTAGTCACTGTGGGAAAAGTCAAAGACAGATTGCAGCTGGTAACAAGTGAGAGTTAATAGCCAGGTTTATATGGCGTGATAATTTAGGGCCTGCTTCTGCATTTATTGAAGTGAATAGCAGTGCTCCCATTGATTTCATTAGTGCTGATATGACTCCCAGCGTGCACTCTGCAGATGCTTGAAGGAACAAAGTGTCTGACAAAGTGGGATTTTCTCCCACAAAAGCTCATGCGATAAATAAATTTGTTAGTCTTTAAAAGTGCCACAGGACTCCTTGTTTGTTTTGAAGGAACAAGAAAACTTTAGAGGAAGATCATCCAGTTTGGAAGAGACCAAAGTTTCCTTCATTTTGTTCAAAAGTGACCCCCTCAAATATTGGTTCCCTCAGTTTTGCACTCACAACAACTGATCATGGTGAGGTCCATGATGTGGGAGACGTTCTCTAGTATTTCCTAGCCACTGAGAAGCAAGAGGTACAGGAAATCTCCTGAGACACCTCATTCTCCTGAGATATGACCCTTGATTCTGCACATCTAAGAATTCAGAAAAGCATTTTAATATGTGGATCCTTGTTTTCAAATCAGTGTTGAATCTCAAGTAGAGCATCCTGTGGAATCTTAAGTGACAGCATAGATGTTATTTTAGCTCTGTATTTTGTATTGGTGTGTCCACTGCTGGAATACTGTTTCCAGTTCTGGTGCCCACAATTCAAAAAAGATGTTGATAAATTGGACAGAATTCAGAGAAAACTAGTAGAATGACTAAAGGTTTAGAAAACATGCCTGACAGTGAAAGACTCCAGGAACTCAGTCTATTTAATTTAACAAACTGAAGGTTAACCAGTGAATTGATCTCAATCTGTAAGTATCTAAGGCTATGTCTACACTTAGGAAGTTAAGTTGACTTTATTAAGTCAACTTAGAGAGTCTACACTAGACTCTCTAAGTCAGGGGTCTCAAACTCAATTCATCACAAGGGCCACATGAGGACTAGAATATTGGTCCGAGGGCTGCATCACTGAAACCTTTTCATACAACAGTTTTTAAAACCCTGATGGGCCACCAGTTTATTTAATTAACATTATATTAAAAATTAATTCAGCGAATTCAAAGTGATTGTAAATAGCATTAATTAATTGGGTTTAATCAATTGAATTTGAATGAAAAAATCCAGGGCCTGGCCGACCCCAGTGCCTGCTGTAGCCCCCTCCGGGGCCAAAAATCTGGGGCCCAGCCAGCGGTGGTGGCCTATTGTGGCCCCAGCTGGGGCCGAGACTGGCAATTTGGGGCCAGCTCACAGGCTGGTGGCAGCAGGAGCCTGATTTGGCCCTGGCTGACCACCCCAGCGGCTGGATCAGGCCCTGGGGTGGTCTCGGGACCGGCCCCGAACCCATTTTGGGGGCAGCAATGCCCCTACAACGGTTGGCTCCTCCCCTGCTGCCCAGCAATGGCTGCCGAGGCCCCTGGGGGGAGGGGGCCGGGGGGGCGCGGCATGGAAGGAAGCACTGCTGACGGGTGGGAGGGTACAATGGGGCAAAGGGGGACAGGGACCCTGGCAGGGCATAGGGGCAGGGCTCTGCCCTGCCCTGTGGGAGGCGGGCATGCCAGGCTCTCCCTGTGCCAGCCACCCTGGCCGCGAGGGCAGTGGGGGAGCCCTGAAGTCCCCTAAGTCGACTTAAAGTCGACTTAGGGGTACTCCACATCTACACTGGTTTAAGTCGACTTTAGAAAGTCGACTTAAGCAGAAAGTCGACTTAAAATGAGGTTTAGTAAAGTCAACTTAAATTTTCCTTAAGTCGACTTAAGCAGCTGCTTAAGTCGACTTAAGGAAAGTGTAGTGTAGTGTAGATGCAGAGTAAATTAAGCTTGCTTAAGTCGACTTAATTTACAAGTGTAGACGCATCCCCTAAGACAGGAAAGCTGCTCGTGGCTCATCCTGGGGACAGCCAGCCATCCTGGGGGGAGAGCCAGCCGTGCACAGCCAGCAAGCAGTGAGCGGCTTCCTTGTCTCTGGGGGGAGCCCCTTGTCCCCAATGGCGCCGCAGCTCCCTTCTACCAGGGAGAAGGGCTCCTCCTAGCCCTTGGACAACCTAGGGTACTTAGGTCAACTTAGGCTACTCCCTGTCTACACTGGCTTAAGTTGACTTAATAAGGTCGATTTAATGCTTAAGTCAAGCTAAAAGGAGGTGTCATTAAGTCAACTTAAGCTTTCCTTAAGTCGACTTAAGGAACCGCTTAAGTTGACTTAATGAAAGCCCAGTGTGGACGGGGAGTAGTTTAGGTCGACTTAAGACTCCTTAAGTCAACCTAACTTCTAAGTGTAGATGCACCCTAAAGGGGGAACAAATCTTTAATAATGGGCTCTTCAATCTAGTAGAGAGAATGGGTTCTTCAATCTAGTAGAGAGAATGGGCTCTTCAATCTAGTAGAGAGAGATATAACATGATCCAATGTCTGAAAGTTGAAACTAAATAAATTTAGGCTGGAAATAAGACCATACATTTTTAACAGTGAGTGTAATTAACCATTGGAACATTTTACTTCATGCTGCAGTAGATTTTCCATCAGTGAACATTTTAAATCAAGATTGGAAGTTTTCCTAAAAGATTTGCTCTAGGAATTATTTGGAGGGAAGTTCTATGGCCTGTGTTATACAGGAAGTCAGACTAGATGATCACACTGATTCCAGGCATTGGAATCTATTTTTCTACGAATAGGAACAGGGCTGGATATAGGGGCAGGTGACTTAGCAACCATCTGGGTGCTGGGCTTAGAGTACGCTAGGCTCAGGGTTCTGTTTTTGTTGTTAGTGACAAAAGGGAAAATAGAATATTTGAAGTAAAATGTTTCTCCATCTGTGAATTCATTTTTACTAACTTCCTAGAACGTGCTGGAGTTTTGTAGAATCTCATGGGATCTTCCAGACTTTCTGACAGCTACATTTTCCTCAAACCCCGCCCCCCCCAAATGCTGTTAGCCCTGTCCTTGTGGGTATTTAAGTGGCGGAGTGTCGCCAATCAGACAGTGAGATATAAGAATGAACCGAAATGAAGCACTATGAAAAGACGTGTGTGTGTGTGTGTGTGTGTGTGTGTGTGTGTGTGTGTGTGTGTG
>ML685862.1:60496-220588 GCA_007922175.1 Pelusios castaneus
ATTATTATTATTATTATTATTATTATTATTATTATTATTATTATTATTCTGTGAATATTGTTGGGTAGCTAGTGTACACCAGCTTAGCTGAGGATCAGGTGGATGGTCCTGCTGGGTGATAAGACTCTGTATTGAATGGGTTACTTACGAAGAGTTGAGTTGAGTATCCTCTGGATTTATTATTTATTTAGATTTATAAGAACATAAAGAGGTGCCAGTTCCAGATTTTAAGCACCCTGGATGATTATTTAAAAACACAAATGATGACATAAAAGACAAATCTTTGAAGCCATTATATGCCAGAGATACCCAAAATCGTACATGACTTAGATCATGAAATGCGCAGTCAGTTTAGAATAAATATGGAAATGATAAATTTAAAAAAAAAAACCCTTAAAGTCTGAGCCAAGTTGTTTAGGATTTATATCCAGGAACACACAAATGATGTAAAGTTAAAGTATAATGTGTTATGCAAATTGCTATTAAAAGCTTCATACACACTTCAAAGGAATGGGTTTCCCCTGAGAACATGGAGAGCAGAGCTGAACAACGATAGGCACACGTTCCTGATTCATCACAGCGACCTCTGGAAAATATCTGAACAGAAGGTTCCTCTAATATCTGTCAGCAACCAGCAGCACCAGCTAGCTTGCATCAGCGAAAGATAAAGCATTCAGTTCTCTTGGGCCAACTCACTTTCTTGGTGTCAACATAAACGATGAGGAGTATCAGTGAGTCCATGAGGTTATCACTGGTGATGTCATTGCATTATGAGACCTCGGATTTGATGCTGGATGAGATTAGTCACTGAATGGTAATAAGGCCTCTGAGTCCTTTGCCGCATTGCTTTTCCCTTGCAGCATTTTCCATTCACTCTTCCTTGTAGTTAAATTTTTCAGAGTTCTGCTTTTGGCATGTTGGACTGGCTGCATGGTGTTATGCTTCATACTTTAATAGGAGTGACTGATTACTATATTACTGCTCAGAAGCACTTTAAACAGCGCTGCTTGGAAGGATGTTGCCATAGTTATGAGCCAACATGTGTAAAGAGCAGGTTAAATCTTTATTTACTGACCACACTTACCAGCTATTCTTCTGCTTCCTCACCATTAGGAACAGCAGAACAATGGTGAGGGAGTAGGAATCTTCATCCTTAGAGGTTTTTAAGGCCTGGTTTGACAAAGCCCTGGCGGGGATGGTTAAGTTGGGGTTGGTTCTGCTTTGAGCAGGAGGTTGGACTAGATGACCTCCTGAGGTCCCTTCCGATCCTCATCTTCTATGATTCTGCTATTCTAAAACATGCTCAGACTGCTGCCTTTCTTCCCAAGGAGTAACAGTAACAATGCTTCTGAGCTAAGAATGTCACGTTATTCCTTGAAAACATCAAGTACTAAGTGAGCCAGATTTTCAGGTGCCCTTTCACTGCCAGAGAGCAGTAAAGGGGTTTTAATATAAATAAAAGCTGCCCCATCATTATGTAACATTTTAATTTTTTAAAATTTTATTAGCTGATTGTTGGCAATGTCCAGGGAACTGTGTAACCCAGTTTCTGAAGACAATCCCTGCTCTGAAATGCTTACAAGTTGCGGGTTAGATTCTGCCATCCATACTCACATGGATCCCTAACAGTCCCTTTGATTTCAGTGAGACTCCTTGGCAGAGGGTATTCATCAGTGTGATTAAGGGTCACAAAATGTGGACCCGTAACACAATAGGGGAGGAGATAGGGCACATGGGATGCCACAAAGAAAGAATAATGGAGGACATTGTTTATATGAAGACAACAGAGTCTTGTGGCACTTTTAAAGACTAACAGATTTATTAATCGCATGAGCTTTCCTGGGAGAAAATCCCACTTCGTCAGACGCTTTGAAGATAGGAAAGTTACAGAGTGGGAGGAAATAAAATGCAGGGGAGTGTATGACATAGCATCAGGTTTATATGGATAGTTTGATTCATTTCTTGTGGGCATCATGGGGGGAAAAAGTGTTTAATTGGGATTGCAATGTGCAGTGGGTAATGTGACAAACTTAAATTAAAAAAAGACACCTAATAATGACTTGCATTTATATAGATCTATTTATCCAGCAAGATCTCAAAGTATTTGGCAAGGTTTACATGTAGGAATCACTTCACCAGTCAGAAAGATACATGTCACAGGATCATACACTCCCACTCCTTTTCTCTGGCTTTTTTCTCCCATCTTCAACAGACCAGACCAAAGCCTCTTGTGTTTTTAACCACCTGTACTCCTTTATTTACATCACTGAGTGCAGATTCCTTCTTCCCAGCAATATACAAACTGGCTCAACTCCAGCCCACCTTCACTGTGCTTGCTGGGGTCCCAGGAGACTCAAGGTTGTTCCCCTTTCTTCCATTTCCTGCAAGAAAAGTGCCCAAAACTATAGCTGAGCTAGACTAGGCCAAGTCCCCCCAGCCCCTGAAGCAGGATTTATCCCTCTCTGGGCAGCCAGATGGGTGTTGCTTCCTTCCTCATTATCTCAGGGCTTTGATTCAGGCAGTTCCGTGGGGCCAGCTGCTGCCCATTAGCTCAACAATCAGGGTGCCTTGAGGCTGCCTCACTATAGCTCAGCCCCTTGGTAACAGGTAGCCAAGGGAGAGGGTGGGGTTTACCACCCGCCATCCTGCCACAATACAGCTACTGTATGCAACAGCTCTTCAGTGACATCCAGCAATGTCACACATGCACAACAGTTGAGGGCTCAAAGCGAATACTTCACCCATTTGTACCTGCAGGGGGAGTTAAAGGTAGGCAGAGTGAAATTACAGCTTTAATATTATTGGCTAGTTAGGCCCATTTGAATACAGTTGCAACAGCTGCTTTAATTTCATATCTGCTAATGTGCTTCTATAATCATAACGTTTTCCACTTACAAATTGTCAAAAAGCATGTAAATTTACAACTGCATAGGTCTGTTTGTGCTCAAATGTTCTCCCTGAGCTGGTTCCAATGTTTTCCTAGGGCTAGACTTTTCCCTTTCAGTTGCAACGGTCCATAACTTGCATCACCACAGGAGTAAAATTGTGGGAGTTAGGATCTTAGCTACTCTTTAAAATTCCACTACGTGTCTACCTGCTTCTTTTTGTGCCTAAATTACCTTTAAAACCTCTCCTTGTGTTTCTGAGATCCATCTCCGAGGCACAGTTCCCTCCCTGAGGGGGGAGCAGGCATTAGCTCCTGGCCTATATTCAGTAGTGAAAGACAACACCTTCTCTCATGGCTGATGTTTTAGGTGAGGAACCTATTCCTCTGTCTATTCCCTGCCCATCTGCTCTGGTGAAGGGTAAATGGAGATATAGTCCCAGCTTCCTCCTATCTGTGCCTGGAAACAAACTCTAGTTAACCCTGGCATGCCTTGAGGGGGACCGCTGGTCCTTCCATGGAGCTGTGATCTGGTCCATACCTGTCTTTGTGTTTCACCAAAGGCAGAATCTTAGTTTACTCTGGCTTCTGCTGGCTTACTCTAGAGCAAAGGAAAGTCAGTGGAAAGTCATCTGGGGACACAACCTGTTGTCTGACAGGGAAATGCATGGGGAGGTGTAACTCACAGAGTGGGCTTTGCTGTCCAGAGAAGGATGTATCCATAGCAAATGCTGCCCTAGTGTATTATGGCTGCAAGGTTAGGGAACCACTTTGTGGAGTTTACAGCTGCCTTTGCTGGTGGGCAGTGGTTTCTAACAGACAGGGAATTTACCTGGGATTCTGGAGTCCTGGATTCTGCTCTTGACTGCTATAGACATGCAGTGTGACCTTAAGGTTTCATATAGAGAGTTCTCAATTATACAGGGGAGACAAAAATCTTCCTTTCACCCCAGTGCTGTAAAGTGGCATAGAATCTCTCCATGGATGCTACTTGAGGGCTGTAATAGCCTCTCTTAGGATTTGACTGGTGAGTCTGTGCACTTATGGATCCACTGTCCACACCCTCATCCCTGTATCCCACCTTTCTCAGCCAAGAAACTCTCACAGAAACCATCTTCGTGGCCCTGATGGGATCTGCAGCACCCCCTACACAGCCAGCCTTATGCATGGGATTTGCTTCCGATAACCCAGAAAATCCACACTCTTCTGCATCCTGTGCTGCACTGGTTCTGTGATATTTTGGGTCTTCTGTGCCCGCAGAACTGAGGGACGGCAGACGCTAGTTTCCCTCTAATAGATATTAGACAAGCTCCAAATGGAGGCTATTCATTTCTCTGTAAAATGGAGGGGAATATTCTCATTAGAAAAACCAAAGAAGGCAATGTTCTGTTCAATATATCCTGACAGTGATTTATGTGAAACATAAAGCATGTAAAAAGTTACCATAAAGTTGTCTCCCTCTTGAGAGAGTAATAATTGTAAAGCTGAGAAACCCAAGTCCACTTTACTGTTTTGTATAAATAGTTTGAGAAGCAATTGGTGAAACAATAGTTTATTGAAAGTGGTTATTTTTCATTGGTTTTGCTAGCAGAGCACTAATTCACCACTTATTTGTGACTTATTAAATATGATGCCCACTCATCTTTCATGAAAAATGTTTATGCCAAGTAATCTGTTTGAGTTGGCATCTCAATATTTACACAATGAAAATATATTGGATATGACTAATCTTCTTATATTTTACTGCGCCAAGCATTTTAAAGAACAATATAGCCAACGTGGGCAGCTTTCATGCTGTGCAATAAAATGCAAATTAATAGAGGCATTTAACTAAAGTATTGAACTTATGGATCATAGAAGGGCTGCCAGCAGTTTGCTTGAAAACAAAATGACTTTGCACAGAGTTTATCTTTTTTGAAATTGAAATGAAATGTTGTGACTTGTGACTCATTTGCTTTAAGAATGTGAATCATAGAGTTTGATGGAGGATTGCCATTTGTTTACATGCTTAGATTTGGTTTGTCTCTTTTGTTTTCAGTAGATATTGTTTAGACTTGAGCTGCGTGAAATATTATTAGTGAAATTATCAGAATTTGATATTTTTTCTTTTTTGAGTTTTGGGGACCTTCTGTGAAAATGCTTTGTTTACTGAGATTTTTCATGACAGAAAATATCATCAGAACTGGAATGTCACTGTTGATGCCACTGAAAAGATACTGTTAACCCCAGCTGCTCAATACCATGAGCCAGGTTTCCCAGAATCATGAGATTGGTTTAGAAATCACAAACTTTTTTTTTTAAAGAGCAATTTTGGATTTTTTATTGCCTCATGGTTTTTGAGCTTTTAGGGTTCACGTTTTCAAGCTTTTCTCCAGAGCCATGAGAGCAAGACATATTATTTTCATTTTTAAATGGCAGCTGAGATTCTTATTTAATTACCTGACTTCAGGAATTTGGAGCTTTTAAGAAACTCACCAAATATTGCAAGATGACTAGTAGGTTTAGAGAAGAGCATTCCTTTTCAAGCGGAGAGAATAGGGGAGAGTTGTTCAGGAGAATCAGACTGAGACACAGGGACCCACTGCAGATGTCTGAAGAAGGCCTGGCTTGGTAATGATCCAGGGATGGGCAGTCTTTAGATAAGACAGATAAGAGGATAGACTATTTATTGTTTCAAAATTCTTTTTCTCAAAATGCTTCATTCCTGTTAAAACAAACAATACCTTGCTTTTAAGCATGACTAATTGCTTCATTCCACTGGTCACAAACTCCTGAAGCGGGGAACTGCAGGTACCTAAATCCAATTTGACCTGCTGGGTGAGCATGCCTGACACGCAGAGCGCTTTGGAATTCCATCCAGTGATAGGTAAGGACATGAGGTCTAAGTCCTGTGGTGGTGCACTAAGAGAAACCAGATGGGTGCAGAGGTGTAGCTAGCAATATAACAGTGACATTCATATTACTAATTCTCTACACAGATATCCAGTACTGAGAGTGTTTTACTCCATGGCACACTAGGTAGTTTATCAAAGGGAAGGTTGGTTGCCTGCTCTCATGATACTAAAACGGCATGTTTTTTTTTTTTTTTTAAATCTATATAAAGATATATTGTTGTATAAGCAGGGCTAACATTACTTAAAAGAGCAAAGGTGAGTATTATTTCAGTTTGAGGAGTTCTGACTGAACCAGGAAAACTGGGAATGTGCAAAGCTGTCCATTTTCCTATAGGTTGAGAGCCCAAAACCAAAATCAATTTCACAACCCACAGGCCCCATCTTATCTCTTAATGCAGAGGTACAACAGTTTGATTCAGCTGCGTCTTCATATGACAAAGTGAGAATGCCTGTGTTTTATCTTTCTGGCTTTCATTACTTCATATAGCTTGGGAGAAGTTTGGATCTGGGTGTCTAGGCTCATCTTCAGTAGGAATGTCGTAGAATTGAGGTTTGGTGTGGCCTTGAATGTGATTTTCTCTCTCTTTCAGGTAGAAAAATCAGCTGGTGCTTTCTTAATGATGATATGTGACCCCTTTGTGTTTCTTTTTTCTTAAATGGCACATGGGCTTGTGTTCAGTCCATTTGAACACATCTGTGGATATGCACCAGAAAGAGCATGGTTGGAATTATCCCCCTTAGTAAAAGTGATGTGAGAAACTAATCAGATCCAGAAACCACTCTTCTGAGGCCACAGCCATGTCCTTCCTGCTCCATAAAAGTAAAACCGATGGAGACTGCTACATTAATGAAAAGGAACACAACCTGGATTTGGCATCATGGCTGAGAACAAATGGAGAAGGACAGCAGAACTTTGCTGCCTACAAACTGAATTTGACAGCCCTTTATACATGGAAACTAAATGGCTGTGCCTGCTGATTAAGCATGCTACTGAGTAACAGTGACCAAGTGGGTAAGAGCTGTGGCAGAATGATGCTTCCCCTAAGACCACAAAGCAGGGCTCGACAAAATTGGCTCCCAACTAGGCGCTTGCAGTTTCATTTTTGGTTGCCAGAGGGCACTCCTTCACTGCATTTCCTCAGTAGAGCTAGGAGCCAGGCTACAAACCCTGGTCACCATGGTGACATGACACCTGGATTTTGTCAAGCCCTGCCACAAGGGCAGTGTTTAGAACACATACCCCACATGCAGCATTTATAGAAATATCTGCATGCTAATTACCATCTCAGATTTTGATTAGTGTATCCATCCACACATTCATCAGGCTAAACACATAGTCCACTACCCCATATCAATTAGATACTTATACATGCATTGAAATACACATATAGTTTTAGCCTTTACATATATATACAGGCAGGCATCCCTGTGTGCATCTCTGGCCCAGCTCATCTTTTGCTATCTTGCTGATTGAAGAATACAGTGATCCACTGTTCATGATTATATACATGCTTTTTTGCATCTCTGTTTCCGTGCTGTAACTACTTCACTCTCTAATGTAATCCTGCCCTTCAAATTACAAATATATCCCAGCACCCCCTTTTTATGCTGCATCATATATATGCATTGCACACTCTGAAATACATTGCCCTTGTGAAATATTCAGTTGGTCTACTCAGGTTTCTGTGCGTGGAGTATTTTAATATTGGACATGCCAGTGTCTCAGCACATATTTATTCATCATGCTATTATTAGGGGACCTTTTCAATAGAGAAATGCAATGTGATATGATACCACTTTATACCATATTTGTAAACATGACGGAGTGTCCAGAGCTTTACTATCTGCCCCTTCTCCTGTAACATGACAGCAGATTTCTTGCTTCAGATCTAAGTCACCTGGGTTTTTTTATCCATGGCTTGACCCTCTACTTCACAAAGGCCATAGTGAGTAGGGCATTGGTCCAAGAGGCGGAAACCTGAATTCCATTCCCAACTCTGTTTCTTTTGGCAGCGGGTGAAGTTCTGCCTGCAGTGAGCTGTCTGGTCCTGCTGGTCTTCTAGCCAGCAAGGCACTCAGTCCTTCCTCTTTGAGCTCTAGGAAGCAACTGAGTGTTCTGACTCTGCTACTTGCTTTTATATGGTTCTGCTGACCCCCAGTTGGTCACTCCAGCAGCCTTTCTAGGCTGACTGGAGGTCTTCTCTTCTGCTCTGTCTTGAGGTGGAGTGAGGAAGGGCCCTGAGGCCTCCAGCAAGGGCCTCCAGACCTAGTTCACCCCATCACACCAAAAATTAAACATAACTAAAATGTCTGTGCTGCACAAACAGAAAAAAAAACTAGGGACTGTCAGGATGTTTTACAAAATATGTTACATTTAGAGCTGGTGAAAGGTAATAATTAATAATTCTGGATTTTAATTCACGCACCAAACAGGTACAGTATAGATAGAGCATGGATCACCCAGGCCCTCCACTCATCCCACAGCTCTTAGTGCTTGCATGTCGCAGTTATAAATGTGTTTAGGAAGAGAGAGAAGGAAGAAGGATGGATGGATGGACAGGGACCACCTTTATGGGTGAAATAGTAGTTCATTTTCACATCTTTTCAGGCCTCAGTACTCTCTTGAGTAATCATGTTGAATAATACTAACAGTGAAGCTGTGGTTTTTAGGGTGGGATAAGGAGAGAGGGATGAGGGAAATGGTAAAAAGATATGGAGACTTTCATCAGCTCAAACTTGCCCCCATTTAAAATTTAGAGATTAACATTTCTTGTAAACTAATCCCATTGCATCAGTGTATTACTTGCCTCATGCACGGCATATGAGGTGTAACATAAAGTATACTTGTGGGGTGACAACAATTTGTTTGCCTAAAAGCTGTGTGAAATTTCCCATTCTTGTTTTGGAAATTAGCAACAGCAGAAATAGTCTTTCATATAAAATTGGTCCATGGAAAATTTTGCACTCATCACTCTCAAACCTGCATCCATCAGAAAATCTGCAGGAAGTCCTCAGCCTGGACTGCTTGAGTTCAAGGGAACTCTTCGCATATGGAAAGTTACCCACAGCTGTCAATGTTTTCAGTATCCGTGACAGAGCTGAGAACAGAATGAGAAACTAGTAAACTAGCCTTTACTCACCTACCTTGTACAAACCACTGGGTTCTTCCTCCAGCATGCTAATGGCTACATCTACATGACACAGGACTATAGTGATGTTTCCATGCGATGATTGATTACCTTTCATTAGAATATCAGCACACCACAACGATTTCTCTACTACACCTGTTCAACAGGCCAGTTTCCCCATGCACCAGGCACATTCAGCAGGATTCACCTGTGTTTGGGCAATCTAATATTTGCTTGTTTATTTAAAACAAAACCAAACAAAAACTAGTCTCTTAGGCTGAATTTTGCCCATGGGAGCTTTTACCCAACCCTTCTGAAAATCAAGTGTTTGAAATGGAAATGCTTGATCTGTCATCCGCGAAGAACAATAAAACATGCATGGGAAACATCCTTACTGGTTTTCAAGTAGAAACAGAGCCACATCCACAATTTCTTCCTTAATCTGCACAGGACAGAAATTTGCTGCTGCTTATCTATTGGGTCCTATTTTAATGTGTTTTTAATTTCCTATTGAAGATACCTAGCAATTAAGGCAAAATTATATCTCTTCTTCTGAAAAATGTATGAGCTTTATAATTCCAAGTAATTGTCCTCATTAATTAAAAGCACTGCTCTATTTTCTGCTGGCTGCGTTTTCTGTATTAAGGAGTGTTAATAGTCTCTGAGATCTCAGTAAAGGGCAAATGGTCTCATTCTGCTTCCTTGCAGTTACAAAGGGCAAAATGCATCCCTCAACCCTAGCCCTGACCAGCATTTTAAGTCTTATTTTGAGGTCTCAAATGGGACTTTAGTGCTGCCTAGGCTTCGTGCTGGTCCCTCTGTGCTCGCGGGTGAGCATCACCCTATGCATCTCACTCACAAAAGACTCAAATTAGTTGCTTGGTCTGTAAACCCTTTGGGGCAGTGGCCATCTCTGTGTCATATGCATGTATCAGGTCTAATGCAATGAGACCCTGAGGATCCCTGATTGGAGTCCTTAGCACTACTGCTGGAAAGCTCGAGAACTCTGGTCATTCTTGTGACATGCTACACCCCATGTACACCCTTGTAATGGGATCCTGTTCACTTTTACAGTATAACTGTGTATGATCTACTGCAAAGTATGTCACGTAAGAAGTTTTTGGAATGCTCATGGCATGCTCTACATTATTGTTATGGTAGCATGTTTCCTGCAACATGCTGTATGTGTACAGATATGAAACTCTGCCTGGTCATGGCTCCAAATGTATTTCACATGGCTCAAGTAGAGGCAGACAAATAGACTTGTGTTTATACCCCCAGCAGAAGCATGCATACAAGAACAATATAGCATAAGCACCTTGGGTCAATAGGGAAAGATCACCACACAATCGCCTGACCAGCGGGGGCCCGAGGGGGCTCGAGACACTTTGAACAGGATCCAAAGGGGTTGTCATGTCAGTCTAGTTCAGCAAAACAAACAAGGAGTCTTGTGGCACTTTAAAGACTAACAAATGTATTTAATCTCATGAAGTTTTGAGAGAGAAAATCCCACTGTGTTAGATGCTTCGAAGTGGGATTTTCTCCCACGAAAGCTCATGTGATAAATAAATTTGTTAATCTTTAAAAGTATCACAAGATTTCTTGTTTACTTTGAACTGGATGAGGCTCTTCCCATGGATTCCATCTTCCAAGCAACTTTAAGAACTGGAAAGCTATTCACAGGAGGGAAGGCAAAGTCTGGCTAAAAACCATCAGTGGACAAATCTGTGAGTAAGCTGAACATGACTGTAACCAGAATGTGACTCTTTCTTTTATTTGATTGTGGTTATCTCCTTGACTGCTTAATTACCTGATTTTATACTGATTCGACTTATATTCACTTACAATCAAATGGTAATTGATAAACTTATGTTTGTTTATCTGACGCAGTGCAGATCTTAGAAGAGCGAATGTGTGAAGGCCTCACTAAGGACAAAGCTGGTGCATATCAATTTTTTTGTTAAATTGATGGACACATGTAAATGAGCTTGCTAGCCCCAGTGGGGGTGCACTGAGCCTCACAAGATTTGTTCCCAGGATTACATCTGGGGCTGGGGGTGTTTGCTGGGGGACTATCCCTATAAGTAGCTAGTGGGAGAATTCTTCCATTGGTTTAGCCACACTGGTGGCTGGGCATGAGCTGACCCAGGAGTGGGTGTTCACACAGCAAGGTGGGGTAAGTCAGGTCCTCGGAGTGGAGAATTGGGGTGGCACACCAGACCAGATTGTGGGAGGAGGACATCGCAATTCTCCTGCATGGAGATCAGAGGAATAGGATGCAGGGAGCAAACTGTGCCCCTGCATGAAGAGGTTGCCCAGGTGATAGCATGGCCAGTTGACCCACAACTGGATAGCTGAACTGGTCAAGCCAATCAGGACTGCGGGGGAGTGGGAACGACTACTGCAATTAAATGCTGCAGTAGAGGTTGACATCTGCTGCCATGCCACGTTCTGAATGGAGGGATTCTGACCTCTTCAACACATTGAACTCTGACTGTGTTCCGAGACCAGAATTAAAGCCCTGTGTGTGAAATGCACCTCTGTTCAGAGGGCCAGCACGAGATCTAAGTTCCAGTTATCCCTTCTACACGGAAATTGCGTAGTGTGTAGGCCCTGATGCTGAGATGAATTTTATCTAATCTACATGCTGCTGTGTGGTTTTTTTACTGCATCAGCACTACTTTTCAAGCAAATGAAAACAGCCAGTTTTTTCAGATCTCTCTGTGTTATCCTGTAATAAATGCACAAGATGCGTAGTGTTTTGCTCAGCAGCTCTAAACAGAGACCAAGGCAACTGTTTCATTAAACTCTTCTTGACAAAGTGATCTTTCATGGCCATGATGCAGCAGCCAGCTAACCCACTTTGAATACAACAGTGTCAATAATGAATGGGTGGCTCACTTCACTGTCTTTCAAATGTGTATCTGTACCAGCGTTTTCAGGCATGGCTTTAAAATACTTCTCTGAACCCTAGGGTCATACATATTCAGGCAGTTACAGTACAATTCCAGCTTGGATGAATGTCAATCAAGTGGATGCTCAAAATATATTTACAGTAGCTTAGCTCTGTGTTGTATAATTTATAGGCATTTTCAATTTTCTTTCAAGAAACACACTACCATACCTTTGATTATATGATTGTTTATCTTATTTGTTCATCCTGCCACTCTCTGATGGGTAAGTAGGGTGAAATAATGCGCTTAAAGACTCTCATTGGAATCATATTCTTTGTACTGAGGACGATGAGTACTTTAGAAATGTGTGCATGTGTGTACTTGTTAGGTTTAGAGTTAGCAGGACAGTATTTTGGCTGGTGCTGCAAGGATGAGGCAAACGGCACAGCATTTGTTCTGAGCTGTAGAAATGAAGGTTCATTTCTCTTCTTGACTATCCAGTGAACCTCTCCTAGCCAACTACATAGGCATAGCTATCAAAGACAGCAATATGCAGAAGGTCTGGCCACACGAGAACTGACTGCATACAAAACAGCAGTATGCATGAGGTACAATGATATTATTATTGCATGCTTATGGGCTCCAGCCACGATGAGGAGACTGTTGTGTTAGGGCACGAACTCAAAGGGACAGTCCCCGCCCCAAAGAGCTTACAATCCAAATAGTCAAAACAAAGGCATAGAGAGAAATGACTAAGGCAAATTCACACATAGTGGGTTGGTGACAAAGATGGGAACAAAAGCCAGATCTCTTGACTCCCAATGCATTGCTATATTGACTGGACCATATTGCAACGTGCACGCATTAGGGTGCATGCAATAAGCTTCTGCAACTAACACAGCCACGTGCTCTTATTCTTTGTGATGATATTGAATTATATTTTATTTTTGCAAACTTCAGAGAGTAAACTACATGATTAAAGTAAATTATTAATGAAGCACAAATAGTATTTCTAAAACCATGGGTGATATTAACTTAACATGTGTCAAATAATTCTGGCTCACTTTTGCTTTAAAGTCTGTGGTCAGTAAGTCTGTTACACCAGATTTACTCTGGGGAAACTGAGAGCAGAGTTTGTCTCTCAGGGTCAAATCCTAAACGTCTGTAAATTGGTGTAAATCCATTAAGTCAAGTCTGATCATCTGTGTTTCCTTCCCCCACTTTTTGGCTATGTCTACACTGGCAAGTTAGTTCGAATTAAGGAGGCTTAATTCGAACTAACTAAAGCCATGGCTACACTAGGCTTTAGTTAGGCCTTGTACACACTACAAAGTTATTGCGTGATAAAGCCCTTTATCGCGCAATAAGAAGCAGAGTGTACACACTGTACTTACAGTTTTTGCGCGTTAAGACCCGTCTTGTTGCGCAAGATGTAAACCACCAAAACGAGCGTGGTATCTCTTAACGCGGAATAGCTATTGCGCGACAGCCCGTGTGTGTACGCTTCTCGCGCAATGTGAACATTCCGGAAATGGCCCACAATTCCAATCCCGTCCCTTCTGCACCCCCGTCAGTACTCTATTGCCGTGACGTCATTTTTCCCGACCTCCCCTTCTGCCCCGCGAATTTTTGAATTCCACACTCTCCCTTCTGGCTTGCTTTTCGGTGTTGCTGCCTCTGTGTGCTCCGTTCGCAATGTCTTCGCGGCGCAGCAAACGATCTCCGGCTTGGATGACAGCAGAGGTGATGGACTTGATAGGAATCTGGGGAGAGTCCGCCGTGCAGTCACAGTTACGTGGCAGCCGGCGGAATTTCGACATTTTCAGCCAAATATCTCAGTCCATGAATGAGAAGGGCTACGAGAGAGACACTCTGCAATGCCGGGCCAAGGTCAAGGAGCTGAGGATAACCTTCCACAGAGCCAGAGAGGCTAACCGGCGCTCTGGCTCCGCGCCAACAACATGCCGCTATTACAAGGAGTTGGAGGCGATCCTGGGAGGGGATCCCACAACCACCCCGACCTTGACCGTTGACACCTCTGCGACATCGTCAGAAAATGACAAGGGAGCTGAAGGCGAGGATGCTGTCCTGGACGAGGATGCAGAGGGGGAAGAGGACGAGGACGGTGACGACGGAGCCACTGAAATGGGGAGCCAGGAGTTATTCGCCACCCCTCCAGAGACCAGCTCCACGGATTCCTTAGGCACGCCTTCCCAGGAATCAGCCGATGGCAGCTCCGGTAAGTTGGCCTTGCGGTGCTTTCTATTCTATCAGCTAAAGCTTAGCGGGTACAGGAAGAAAACACGTTCTGTCCTCCTTTTTTCTGTCTTCTTTTGTGCGCGTAACAGATGTGGCGTGGGGACACTGTCATTACATGAAAACCGCGTCAATGAATGCCTCGATTGACAAGTACTCGTCCCCTCTTAAGTCACTGAAAGCGCTCTCCAAATATTTCCAAATTCTTCTTTTAAAATTGGATGGTAGAGCGAGCCGTCGCCCTCCCCCATTCATGGAGAATTTCCCTCTCATGCTCGCTAGCACCGCCGCGGGAAGCATTGCAGCGCACAGTCCTGCAGCGTAAGGTCCCGGCTTGAAGTCAGCCACATGCAGAAGATGCATTCTCGCTTGCATAGGCACTCTAAGCAGTGTCATATCAGCTTCTGTTCCAGCCATCTGACACAGGGTCAGAACAAGCAGTGTCAATAGTCGACTGTCCCGTGGAGCAACTCACAGCAACCCGTCCCTCGCTTTGGACAATGGTCATAACCCCCCCCCCCCCCGGTATGTACTCGCTGTAGTAGGCGAGGAATGTGTAGGGAGAACATCTTTCGTTGCACCAGACCAAGGTTTGAACAATAGCGGTATTTACAATGTTTCATATGTACGCAGGAACGACCTTCGATGGACAATGTTCAGCTGCTGTGGACCGTCTGAGAAAGATAAGGCGGAGGCCTCGAAGGAGCAAGGAACAGATCTTCAAAGAGCTCATGGATTCCCAGGAGGCATCCGCTAGGGAGACAAGGCAGTGGAGGAGGCAGTGCAGGCAGGACAGGAGAGAAAGCAGCGCAAGGAGGGAGAGGCAGAAGGATGCACTAATAGACATCCTTCACGAGCAGACAAACCTCCTGAAGACCATGGTTGGTCTGCTCCAGGCTCGCGCCCCCCTCCCCCCACAGCCTCCTCTGCCTTTCCCTCCACCCACACAACATTCACCTCCAAAACAATACATAGAGCACCATGGACACCCATGGTATAATGTTACATCTACCCCTCCCCCAACTTATGTCGTGGAGTCCCGCACCTACACCCATCTTTAGACACCCCCCCTCCTTCTGTGTTATCATTTTTGATTTGTTAATAAAGTTCAGAGATTGTTTAATGAATCAAGACTTTCTTTATTTTTATTTACAGTATGATAATGATAATTGAATTTCAGTAAAGAAAGAATAAAAAAATAATAGGACTGTATTTCCCTTAACCTTTGTACTTAAGAATAGTATATGTGTACCATGAAGTACAGAAAGGGCGACGCTGTCCTTCAATCCCCATCAAAAAAATGGTTTTTCAACGCCTCCCTGATGCGCACCGCCCTTAACTGTGCACCCCGGATACCCCTGGTGTCCGGTTGCTGGAAGGCATGTTCCAGACGTTCTGCCTCCCTTGTCCATGAGTTCATAAATCTCTCCCCCCCTGTTTTCACAGATATTGTGAAGGACACAACACGCGGAAATAACAACTGGTATGTTGTCCTCATGCAGGTCAAGCCTGCCATAAAGCGATCTCCAGCGGGCTTTTAAGCGGCCAAAGGCACACTCCACAACCATTCTGCACCTGCTCAGCCTGTAATTAAAACGCTCCTTTGCAGGATCCAACTTCCCGGTAAAAGGCTTCATAAGCCATGGCATCAGTGGGTAGGCGGGGTCCCCAAGGATAACTACGGGCATCTCAACACCCTCCACTGTTAGTTTCTCGTCGGGAAAAAAGGTGCCCACCTGTAGCCTTCTGAACAGTCCAGAGTTTCTGAAGATGCGTTCATCGTGCACCTTTCCAGACCAACCCGCATTTATGTCCGTAAACCAACCACGATGGTCCACCAGTGCCTGAAGAACCATGGAAAAGTATCCCTTCCGGTTAATGTACTCGCTGGCGAGATGGTCGGGCGCGAGAATAGGGATGTGGGTCCCATCTATTGCACGCCCACAGTTCGGGAAGCCCAAGTCCTGAAATCCCTCGATGATCTCCCTCACATTCCCCAGGGTCACCGTCCTCCTTAACAAGAGACGGTTGATGGCTCTGCACACTTGTGACAGTGCTACTCCAACGGTCGACCGTCCGACACCGAACTGGTTTGCGACCGAGCGGTAGCAGTCCGGAGTCGCCAGTTTCCACAGGGCAATAGCCACACGCTTCTCCACTGTGATGGCTGTTCTCATCCACGTGTCCTTGCGATGCAGGGCAGGGGCAAGCTCACGGCACAGTTCCATAAATGTGGCTTTGCGCATTCTGAAGTTCTGTAGCCACTGCTCATCATCCCACAGCTGGAGAACGATTCGGTCCCACCAGTCTGTGCTTGTCTGCCGGGACCAAACACGGCGGTTCAGGCTGTGCAGCTGGTCTGCAAAACTGATCAGAATATCAGTTCTGCTCTCATGGCTGTCATTCTCCGAAGTGGAGTCATCCGAGTCCTGCTCTGAGTCAGAGCCAAAGGCGTACTGCAACAGAATCTGGGCTGTGTTCACAATGCTGAAGGCAGCATTCAAGATCACAGCTGAATCCATGGCGATTATTAAAAGGCAGTGACGGAAAGACGGTTGCTCCAGTTTGAAATTACGCCCGTTGCTATTGGCGACTGCTGGGTAGCGTCGGTAGCGCAATGCGCCACGGGAAATGATATCGGGGACTGTGGGATAGGTACCCAGAGTGCACTTTGTTTTGCTGGAGGACTGAGAGGAGGGGGGGGGGGTTGTTTGATCCGTTACAGCATGCCGAGTGTGTACGCGGTATCGCGCAACAACAACCACGGAACATTTAACGCGCAATAGGGTAAGTGCGCGATAGCGATGCTAGTGTGTACATGGCCTTAGTTCAAATTAAGGGCTTCCTTAATTCGAACTAATAAGTTCAAACAGGGCTTCAGAAGTAAGGCTTTAATTCGAACTAACTAGTTCGAATTAGCCAATGTGGCCATGTTAATTCGAACTAATTTCTTAGTTCGAACTAACCGGCCATTGAAATGAATGGGGATCGCTAATTCGAACTAAGCAAGTGCCATGAATAGCACTTGCTTAGTTCGAATTAAGTTAATTTGAACTAACTAAAATTAGTTTGAATTAGTTAGTTTGAACTAACTAATTCGAACTAAGTTTAGCAAGTGTAGACATAGCCTTCGTGACTTAAGCTAGAGAGTTAGAGACAGGTCCTGAGTGTTGCTCAGCACCAGCAACACCAACAGAGTTCAATGCGGACTTCAGTGAGACACTGTGTCATCTAGTGGGTCAGGCGCTGAGCTAGGAGTCAGGAAGGTTTGGGTCTATTCCCAGCTCTGTTGCATGAGCTTGGAACAAATCACTTCATCCCTCTGCTCCAGCTATTTCCCATATATTTTAAAAACTGTTTTGGGGGGCCAATTTTGTAAGGTGGAATACTCTCACCCCAGTGGCCCCCAATGGAACTGAGTGTGCTTAGCTCCTTACAGCAAGAAGCCCTCTATGAGTGGCTACCTCCATATGTTCCAATGAACCTTCTTTCCCAAAGCTTTTTCTTAACATAATTTCACTGTGATCTGATCCCTAAAAAACAGAATCAGATGTTGCAGCAAAGTGATTACACAGGGTGGTTTTTTTAAATTAAAACTTGTTAGAGCAAGAATACTATTTTAGGTAAACCAACTGGGTATCTGCTAATGCTGAAATGGCTTCTCAAAATATATTTACATCAATTCAACTCCACGTTGTACAATTCATATTAATTTTTAATTTTCCTTCGAGAAACATGCTAACTCTGATTATATGATTTTTTTACCTTAGAATCATAGAATATTAGGGATGGAAGGGACCTCACGAGGTCCAATCCCCTGCTAAAAAGCAGGACCACTCCCACTAAATCACCCCAGCCAGGGTTTTGTCTAACCGGGCCTTAAAAATCTCCAAAGACGGAGATTCTACCACCTCCCTAGTAACCCATTCCAATGCTTCACCACCCTCCTAGTGAGAAAGTTTTTCCTAATATCCAACCTTGACCTCCCCAGCTGTAATTTGAAATCATTGCTCCTTGTTCTGTCCTCTGTTACCATCGAGAACAGCCTAGCTCCCTCCTCTTTGGAGCAACCCTTCAAGTAGTTGAAGGTTGCTATCAAATCTCCCCTCAGTCTTCTCTTCTGTAGACTAAATAAGCCTAGTTCCTTCAGTCTCTCCTCATAAGTCATGTGCCCCAGCCCCCTAATCATTTTTGTTGCCCTCCGCTGGACTCTTTTTAATTTGTCCACATCCTTTCAGTAGTGGGGAGCCCAAAACTGGACACAGTATTCCAGATGCAGCCTGACCAGTGTTGAATAGAGGGGAATTATCACATCCCTCGATCTGCTGGCAATATTCCTACCTTGTTTATTCCTCCTGCCAGAAACAGGCTGGTAGGATAGGAGGCAAACATGAAGCACGGTGCCTATCAATTGCCATTCCACAGAGGACAGTGTAACTCAGACAGCCATTTCCTTGTGTACACCCCCAATTAAGTGCTTGCAGGATCACACCCGTAATGGAGTGTTAGGTCTATTGTGAAAGTTGTGGCTGCCATGGTCATAAGGCTGTCTTGTATGTATGGTCAACAGTTGTTCCAGTAGAATGGAGGTGTTGTGGGAGGTTTTAGTGAAGGTGGGGGAGGAATGGGGGGAGGGTCTCTCAGGTAGCCAAGATCTTTTCCATTTAGGGCTCATCATATCAGGAGAATGACCTTGCGTTGAGCTCTGTAGTCACTAATTTGTGCTGCAGAGCAGGTGAGGTGTGTCAGGGGAAGGAGATTCATTCCTAGACAAAATGAATTGCAATCGCTCAGCCCTAATGTTATAAAAGCACAAATCACCGTGACTAGATCTCCATTTGATAGGCTCAGGCACAATGGTCTGGCCAGCTGCAGATGGAAATGGATAGCTTTTTTTACTATTTAACTTTACAAAGGCAGTCTGCAGTCTGAGGGGATGCCAGGGCTGTGGGCCAATTTGACAGTGAGAGGGCACATGCCCTCCATGGTTTGGATTTATTTGGAAGATGGGAGTTTATCAGGGAGTTTGCCTCTTTCCACTGGCATCACCTGAGTCTTTTCCAGGTTCAGCTGTAATCAGCTACTGTTCATCCATCTGTTCATCTAAGCGAGTTTGGGGATTTTTCTGTTGTCATAAAGGAGATGTGTTGCTGGATGCTTACCTCGTACTGCTTGACACATCACTACGGCTATGTCTCCACTTGTAAGTTTAAGTCGACTTAGTGTGTCCCCACCTAAAAATAAAGTCGACTTAAAGGGGAGCTTAAAAAGTTGACCTAAAGCGTCCACACTGGATGCTCTAGGTCGACTTTTGGGGCTAGGGGGACATAGGGCAGGTCCACGGGGGAGGGGGGAACCCCTTGCCCAATGCCAGGGGGCTCAGCCTTTGCCCCATTGCACCTAGGTACAATGGGGCAAAGGGGTCAGGGACCCTGGCAGGGCATAGGGGCAGGGTGGGCAGGGCTCTGCCCTGCCAGGTGGGGGGGCATGCCAGGCTACCCTGTGCCCCCCTGGCAGGGAGGGCATTGGTGTAGCCCTGGGGTAGCCCTAAGTCAATTTAGGGCTACTCCATGGCTACACTGGCTTAAGCCTTAGGTCTACTCAAAAGCAGGTTTTATAAAGTCGACTTAATTTTCATTGTCGACTTTATTTTCCTTAAGTTGACTTAAGCAAGTTGCTTAAGTTGACTTAAGGAAACTGTACTGTAGATGCAGGGTAAATTAAGTCGACTTAAGCAAGGTTAAGTCGACTTAATTTACCAGTGTAGACGCACCCTACGTGCTGTCTCCAAGTAGCTCCTCCAATGACTTCCTGTAGGCATTGTTTACGATGGGCAAGGGAACAGAGCCTGTGGGTCCCCATGTGAGAGAATCTTGGAGGTGGGAGAGCAGTTGTCCCTGATGACCCTTTAAGAGGAAAGATCTGAGCCATTGTTGAGGGTCTGATATTAGTGTGGTGTCAGGACTGCAGGACGTTGCATAGCTACATCGAAGGCTTTCACGAGTTCTGGCAGGATTAATATGGACACATTTCACTCATCTGTTGATTGGGGGTCGGTGCCGGTTTGGTCCATTCCCAGCCCTGAAGCCAGATTGGGAGGGATCCAGTACCTAGGTAGCAGAAAGCTGGGGTTGGAGACTATTTCTCTCTAGCTTCTGTGCCAAAGTCACAGATGGCAGCTCTGAATGCTCCCAGTACTCCTGCCAACTCCCTTTGTCTGAATGGACTGAATTCTTGGAAAGAGATTGGTGCATCCCTAGGCCTCGGCTTGATCTATTGCTCCAGGGCTATGTCTACACTTCTGAATTTAAGTCGACTTAGAGGGGACCCTACAAAATCGACCTAGAGCGTCCACACTGGACGCCTAGGTCAATTTGTAGCCGCTAGGTGGACCTGGGACAGGTCCACAGTGGCAGGGGGGCACCCCTTCCCAAGTGCCAGGGGGCTTGGTCTTTGCCCCA
The DNA here is from genome assembly GCA_007922175.1 of Pelusios castaneus. NCBI lineage: Eukaryota > Metazoa > Chordata > Testudines > Pelomedusidae > Pelusios > Pelusios castaneus. The sequence goes on from ML685862.1 coordinate 81,014, forward strand.
TTGTATGGGGACAGGGACCCTGGCAGGGCATAGGGGCACGGTGGGCAGGGCTCTGCCCTGCCCTTTGGGGGGCATGCCAGGATATCTGTGCCAGCCACCCTGTCAGGGAGGGCAGTGGGGAAGCCCTGGAGCCCCCTAAGTCGATTTAAAGTCAACTTTGGGCTACTCCATGTCTACACTGGCTTAAGTCGACTTTCTAAAGTCAACCTAGCCAGTAAAGTTGACTTAAAACTAGGTTTCATAAAGTCGACTTAATTTTTCCTTAAATTAACTTAAGCAGCTGCTTAAGTCAACTTAAGAAAAGTGTAGTGTAGACGCAGAGTAAATTAAGTTGACTTAAACAAGCTTAAGTCGACTTAATTTACAAATGTAGACGCACTCCAGGAGATTAGCAAGGTCATCTTGGAAGTGGGTGAACGTTGAGCCACAATATAAAAAAATGTGGAATCATAGCTGTTAGAGATTAAAAAGCCTCATAGATCATATAAATCAGGGACACCTCCTGTGCCACCTTGCAGTGCATTTACCAGTGGTTTGTATTCTTTCATCATTTCCTCGGTAATTCATCTAGCTGCTGGATCTCTCTTCATTTGTGCACCCCCCTGTGCACAAATGAAGAGAGTAGTAGCTGTAAATATGCTAGTCGCCTGTGATGAGATGTTAGATGGGGCGGGTTCTGAGTTAGTTCAGTGAATTCTTTTTTGGGTGTCTGGCCAGTGAATCTTGCCCACATGCTCAGGGATTAGCTGATCACCATATTTGGGGTCAGAAGGGGATTTTTTCCCCCAAGGCAGATTGGCAGTGCCTCTGGTTTTTTTTTTTTGTTTGTTTGTTTTTGTTTTGCCTTCCTCTGTAGAGTGGGGCACACATCACTTGCTGGTGGTTTCTCTGTGCCTTGAAGTCTTTAACCATGATTTGGGGACTTCAGTGACTCAATCCTAGTGTAAGCCGGGGAATGGACCCGCTATTGTGGGGAACTTTCTGGGTTTGCTACCCGTGAAGTGGGTAGCAGAAGGATCTGAGTCCTTGCTCCCACTTCCTTTACCCAGAGGCCTGCCTGACCACAAGGCCCCCTCCCAATCTCCTGTGTGGAGGAGTCCCTGTAACCCCAATGGGGCTGGGCCACAGAATTCCTGGGGGTTGAACCCCCAACCTTATCGCGGTCACTCAGGACAGGCCTAGGGTGTCCCCACTCTGGGATGCTGGCTGCACTGGGCGCTTCCCTGGCCCACCAGTCACTATATACAGCTCAAAGGTATACAATTTATTTAAATACACAGGAATAATAGAAAATCAAATAAAAAGTTAGAGAAAGTGGAGGTAGGTGAAAGGTAAACACCCAGTGCCTCCCCCTAGTGTGGGGCACCACTCCCAGCAGCCCTTGGGTGTGAGGGGCAGTCACAGTCTGTTTTCCACATTGCAGACCCTCTGCCCAGGCCTGGCTGCACTGCAGTGATCCAGGGGGTAAGACACAGACTCTGGCACTGGCCACACGTCCCCAGGTTCCAGGGAAAGGGCCCTTCTCCCAGCGTCAGCCCCACTCACTGTCCCCAGCTGCTCACCACAGCCTGCTCCAGATGGCTCCAGCCCTGGCTTCCAGCTCCACTCTGCTGCTGTAGGTCTGCACAGTGCAGCTCAGCTCAGCTCAGCTCTCTGGGCTCCTCCTCTGGCCTCCTGCACCCAGCTCCAGACAGCTCCGGCTCTGTTCAGCTCAGCTTGGCTCTCTCACTGCTGGTTCTGCCGCTGTGGGTCTGCTCTGCACAGTCAGCTCAGTTCAGCTCTCCTGCCTGGATCCTCTGGCTCCCAGCTGCTGCCTGCTTCCTCCTTAGCTGGGCCCCCACTCACTCTCTAGCTTGCCCAGGCATGTCTGGCCAGCTGCAATTTTAGCTCAGGGGCAGGGGAGTACTCTCCTAGCTCCCTCATTGGGCTGTCCACCCTGTCAATCAGGCACTCCTGAAGGCTGGAACACTGGCCTCTCCCCCTGTCTCTGGGGGGCTGTTTTAGGGTCTTGCTTCCCAATGGAATGGCCAATCAAAAAGGCCCACTCAGTTTCAGTAACGGGCTATCAGTCCCCTTACACTAGGTGTCTATTGCAGGCGTGGGAGGAAGGTTCTGTGGCCTGCATTGTGCAGGAGGTCAGACTAGATGATCATATTGGTCCCTTCTGACCTTAAAATCTAGGAGACTCCTATTTGTCTTTTACATATCTTTGATTATTTGATTTTCAATATTATAAAGTGGACCCAGGTGAGAGTGTAAAACACATATAAATGTTTGATGGGTGGTAAGTTGATTTTGCCCTGAAACGTATTATTTAATAATTCTTAACACTTAAAACATCACCTTGGTTTGTCACATCTAAAAATGCATATTATTAATAATTCGTTGTCTCTTAGTGTCTGACAACCCTTGCTTCCTTAGTTTGAGGTAACCCAATACCTGCAGCCATGTCAGAGTAATATGGATCCCAAGAATTACTGCAGTTTCCCTGCACTTCACCCATGTGGCAGAGATAGCTGAACATATTCTATGGCTGAATTAACATGATACTCTTAGCATTTTGCTCATTCAGTCCAGAGGGCGGGTCAATTCTCAGCACTTGCATTACCACTGTACGCTTTGTAGTTTAACCATAGCCTGAGTTTTGCAAACAGTCAGTAGACCCAATATGGCAACCCTTATTGTCATAAAAGCAATCCTTCAACTTTGCAGAATGGCCCCATCTTGGCTGAGCGTGGCAGAATTGGACCCCATGTGGTAAGGCGGGAGGTGTTCAAGCCAGCTTCACACATTGTATGTCTGCTGAAAACTCCTTCCCAAAGGGAATATTTCCAGCAGGAGTTGAAGAAGGTTTTCACTCTGTTTGCACATCTGATTGGCACAAATGGGGAATGTTGGGGCAGAGAATTTGCCCCATAGTCTTGCTTCTACCTACACCTCTGCTCTCACCTCCACCTCCTTTCCCCCAACACTGGTCCCATTTCTTTTATGTCATCACTCCTCGTGTCTCCTTTCCATCCTGTTTGCTTCCTTCCTTCTATCATATTGCTACTCTCTGGATTCTTCCATCAGCAGCCCTTTCTCTTCTCTTGAAACATCTCCTGCTTTCTTCACCATTAGCCCCCCACCCCCCGGGCCCTGTCTGTATTGCTTTATTGTCCTGCATTTTTGTCTTATGCTATTTTGTCCTGTCTTATTTAGAATGTGAGCTTATTAGTGCAGGGCACGTGCCTTGCCTTTGTGCATAAAGGACAGTGCAAATTAAGAATGGTGTGGAAATGTTTTGTAACAAGAACAACTGTAATGTTTACTTCTAACATAATTAAAATGCACCAGAATAATGGAGTAAAGCTGAGGGTATAAAACTGCCAGTTAGAGAGGTTTCTAATTATTGTTGTTTCTATAGCAATTATTATAATTCTAGGGGTGAGAATTCTGTAGCTTTTTCATATGACATGGAAAAGAGAAGTAACCAACAGAGGTTGGTTCCTAAGGGACTGATTCTGCCAGCCTACCTCAGGCTAGGTGGCATTTATACACGGAGTCACCCAAATTCAGCATAGAGCAATTTTTACTACCTTAGGCTATGCCTACACTTGTTAATTTAAGTCGACTTTAGCTAAGTTAATTTAACTAAGTCGACTTAAAGTCGACTTAGTTAAGTCAACTTAGCATGTCCGCACTTAAATTTAAAGTTGACTTAGGGGGGAACTTACAAAGTCGACCTAGGGCGTCCACACTGGACACCTAGGTCAACTTCTAGTGGCTAGGGGGACCTTGGGCAGGTCCACGGTGGCAGGGGGGGTCACCCCTTGCCCAGTGCCAGGGGGCTTAGCCTTTGCCCCATTGTACCTGGGTACAATGGGGCAAAGGGGGACAGGGACCCTGGCAGGGCATAGGGGCAGGGTGAGCCCTGCCCTTTAGGGGGGCATGCCAGACTCTCCCTGTGCCCCCCCCCCAACAGGGAGGGCAGTGGGGGAGTCCTGGAGTGCCCTAAGTCAATTGTAAGTTGACTTAGGGCTACTCCAGGTCTACACTGGCTTAAGTCGACTTTAGGAAGTCAACTTAAGCCTAAAGTCCAATTAAAAGTAGGTTTAATAAAGTTGACTTAATTTTCATTAAGTCGACTTTATTTTCCTTAAGTCGACTTAAGCAGCTTGCTTAAGTTGACTTAAGGAAAGTGTAGTGTAGACACAGAGGAAATTAAGTCAACTTAAGCAAGGTTAAGTCGACTTAATTTACAAGTGTGGACGCACCCTTAGTGTGATGTCAGAGTTTCAGGGCATTGTACCAGGAGTACAGGAGCTTTGCGATTGTATTGCAAGTCAGACTATCAATAACAGCTATCGAGACAAGACCATTTGTTACATACCAACCACACAGTAAATGTTAGCTCTACAGATTTTACTGTGGACTTCTTTCTTTTTTTATATATCAGTACGTCTGTTATGTTGTGTGAAGTCAGAGCACCTCAGTGGAACACCCTTTTACAGTGGTCTGTCTGTGGAAACGGCTGACCATTAATGGCTTACGGTGATTCTTACCACCAAGTTGCCACTCCCAAAAGAGCAGCTGTAACTCCAGAATGGGGACTGTATTATGTTAGCCTTCGCATGGAGTCTGTAGCCATAATCTGAAGTGTAAATGATATCCTGAAATGACCCAGAACTCTTCCGCATTTTGATAGACTTGCAGTCTTTATATTACTATCTTCAACTGCAAATATAACTCTAGAAATTTTAACCACACATCTTTAACATTCATTCATTTAACTACACACCTTTAATATTATCAAATTCCAGAGGGATAGCTGTGTTAGTCTGTTGCAGAGAAATAGACTCCTCTGGCACTTTTAAAGGCTAACAGATTTCCTTATCGTGGGAGAAAATCCCACTTCGTCAGACGCTTTGAAGAAAGTTCTTGTAATTAGTTGGCCTCTGACACCGAGCCCACATGTAATTCTAGAAGGCACTTTTGATGTCACAATGTGTTAGCTGTAAGAATTTGTATTTTATTGCCATTTGGTTATCTAAGCCAATCATTGATGCTCTTATCTTAATAATATTCCAACGCTGCAGGCAAAAATAATACCAGTTGTATACATATGAAGGAAACACTACATACTGAGAATAATGTTATTGTACTGGTGCTTTTGAAGTTATTTTGGGCCAAATTCAGCAAGAAGGGTTAGCATGGTAGGGCACCTTAAGTCAGCAGGTGTTTAACGCTCTAGTACAGAAGCTTTAGATCATAATATCCAACACCGTGCACAGCTATATACTGAAGTCTTAGGTATCTCTGATTTATTCTTTTTCCCTTTTAAGGTGTTTGAATGTAATAGTAAACATGATTTACTACTCTAACAAGATATAAATTGTTTCCTGAGAAAGCCATTTGGGCTTTTGCCTATACTTTTCATGCAGATGCAACTGCAGAAAAAAAGATTTTAGGAAACTGTCTCCTTCTAACTGCATCCTTATAATAAATATATTCATTTTTGTCTTTCCATTTTGTCTGTTACCTTTTCAGGGCCTTTTTGTGTAGGTAATTTTTTTCAATTAATGTTTTTATTCTAGGTGGAACAAGCAAGTAGTGTTTAGAATAAAGATGGTCTTTTTATACAAAATACCTTATTTGAATTATGCGCATATCAGCGGCATTCTTAAATATTTTCTTAACCACTTTTGGTATGAGTGGAGTTTCCTGTCTTCAGAGCAAGACTGGATGTCTTTCTGGGAGATATGCTTTCATCAAACACAAGTTGTTGGGCTCAATATGGTGATAAGTAGATGAAATTTAAGGCCCTCTTGTTGAACAGGAGGTCAGACAAGATGATCTAATAGACTCTTCTGACTGTAAGCTCTGTGAATCTACATAAATTAAAAATTGTTACTTGAAAAGGAATAATTCACCATGGGCCAAATCCTGATCAAGTGGCAGTGTTGACCAGTGCAGAGAGCAATGGACTGGGCAGAGTGTGGGCAGGTCACTTCATGTCTCTGCCTGGGTTTCCCTATTGGTAAAATGGAGCTAATGATGCTGATCTTTGTAGGAGAGTAAAGTTAGAGCTGGACACGTCTGACAAAGTGGGATTTTCTCCCATGAAAGCTCATGCGATAAATAAATTTGTTAGTCTTTAAAAGTGTCACAGGACTCCTTGTTTGTTTTGCTGACCTAGACTACCACGGCTACCCCTTTGGAAATCCTGTTCCCCAGTTTCCAACAAGATCTGCAGCTCTCTGTCTACGGCAAACCCTCCTCAGCTGCTTGTCATTAGCAGTCAAAACCCACAAACATGAATGTATGCTTAACTCTGGTTTGTGAGTGACATTCGCGATGTAGTCAACTCTCCCAAATTCATCTTTTCATTAATCATAACAGTTGTTAAGTATGAAGTAGTTGTTTGTATGATATCAATTTCAACCTTACGAGTTATAAAAGAGCCATATCCTAGAATTATAGAACTGGAAGGGATTATGAGAGGTCATCGAATCCAGTCCCCTGCCCTGAGGGCAGGACCAAGTACCCTCTTAAGCCATCCCTGACAGGTGTTTGTCTAACCTGCTCTTAAACACTTCCAGTGATGGAGTTTCCACAACCTGCCTAGGCAACTTATTCCAGTGGTTAATCACCCTGACAGTTAGGAAGTTTTTCCTAATGTCCAATCTAACCCTCCCTTGCTGTAATATAAGCCCACTGCTTCTTGTCCTATCATTGGCTAAGGAGAATAATTTTTCTCCCTCTTCCTTATAACAATCTTTTAGGTACCTGAAAACTGTTATCATGTCCCCTCTCTCTTCTTTTTCAGATTAAACAAGCCCAGTTCTTTCAATCTCCTCTCATAAGCCAAGAATTCCAGACCTTTAATAATTTTTGTTGCTCTTCTCTATATTTTCTCCAATTTGTTCACATCTTTCCTGAAACATATATACCAGCTATTTATTTGTATTTGCATAACAATGCCCCTGAATGGATTGTGAGCAGGATTGAACACAGGATCCCTGGAGCTAAAAAACATGAGCTGCTCCTGCTTGGGTTAAAAGTCTGGGCTTTTAGCTCAGAGGAGCCAGCAAACTCATAAACCACTTTGTCTGATCCAGCCATTAGGGGACAATCATCAATTTAGTATTGTCAACCTTCTACTGAATGGTAGCAATTTCTGGGGCCTTGCAGGCTGGTTTCCTGCCAGAGGAGAAATCAGTGATGTGGAGTCTGGGTATTTTCTTAGGGTAACTGGTTTAATTAGACTAAGTACACCAGTCATTTAACAGAGGTGGTCACAAAGACCAGACAGGTAATTCCCTTTGTGAAATCTCAGCCCAAACACAAATGCCAGGTTCTCAGGAAGAAACACCGCACCAAATTGGATTCCAGGGAGATAGATGGATGTGTAAAGCAAACTGTCTTGCTGTTTCAATGGTTCTCCTGAAAGAATCTACATCACAAATTTCTAGAAGCAACAACACAGCCTTTCTTCAAAGACTCTCACACTACACTTATATGACTATGCATAATAGCACCATCTACTGATTCTTGCCAAAATAATATTTGTGTGGGTTCTATTTGTACTAGCTGCACAGATAATTAATCTGTACCTGACAGCCTGAGGATTAAAAGATATTAAAATGCTTAAGGGTTTTTTACAGTGACATTTCATCCCAACAGGTCTCAGTGATCCCAGTTCTGAAGACCCTCAAGTCCTATGTTGGGAACTGACTGCGCAGCACCTATCTGGGGTGTTCATCTCACAGGGCTGGGACAGCTCAGATATTCCACCCAGCTGACTTCTAGAAAGGATAGGCCTAACTGGAAGGGGTAGGAAGTGAAGAAAATCTTTCTCTGGTTTAACATTGCTTTGTTATTTGAAAGCACATGGACATTATTTTAAGCTCCAGATTTAATCCATTATATATAGAGAGGAAACCTCATTAGAAGGGCCAATTCTTTTTGGTGTTGTGTTTTGTACCATACATCTCCATAAAGCCTGTAGGAAATGTTATAAGGAGGTCCCCATTTGTCTTCCACTTTCTGGCTGTTCTTCTCCAAAATGATTCTGTGATAAGTGTGTTTAAAAATCCATTACATCTGCTGTATCAGGCTGTTTGGGAAAGGAAAGGGAAAAAAGCAGCCTAAACAAATTTATATTTCAAGTGCAATTCATGCTGAAACACTCTGCTGTGGCATAATTTAAAATGCAGACAGATTGGAACAAATAATGCAGAACCACTTTGTTTTAAAATATTGGTAGAGTTCAAAATGTATTATTCAAGTTTTCTCTTTCAGCTAGTTTTGAAATAGAAAATAGTTTATGTGGGTAACCTTATATAAATAACTAGGAAGCTTGAAACAGCAGTGACACGTGTGCTCCATCTGCTCATCTGCTGTGAGTTCTAGAAATCTTATCAGACACTCTGCAGGGATGCCTGCCAGGATATTTCCTCCTTTCACATCGAAAGGCTCTGGTAAGCCTTTTCCCTCCTTCTGTACCATTCATTCTCTTTTCCAGCCTCCCTGATTTCTCTTGGACAGGTACGAGAAACATGTTTTCTGCTTTCAACCTAGCATTGCCCCAGTTTCCAACATTGAAAAGGAAATGCTTCTTCCCACAACTCACAATCAGCCTGTGGGACTCATTGCCAGGGGATGCTGTGAAGGCCAAGTCTATAATTGGCATCAAAAACGAATTCTATAAGTTGATAGAAGATAGGTTTATCAGTGGCTAGTAGCCAAGATGGGCAGGACTGATGATGCAGGACTGAGTGTCTCGAAGCCTCTGACTTCCACTTACTGGCACTGGACGAGACGGGATGGATCACCTCATGGTTGCCTATTCTGTTCATTCCCTTCGAAGCATCTGCCATTGGCCACTGCTGGAAGGCAGGATAGTTGGCTAGAGGACCATTGGTCTGACAGAGTTTGGCCATTCCTATGTTATGTTCTTATTCCCTTTCCCCAATACACCTCCCTCAGCTCCCCCACATTGGAACTTTCTCCATCCTTTCCTTCCCTTTTCCATTTCTCCTCTCTCTTCTTTGTCCACAGGAACATTCCTGTAAAGCCCATGGTCTTTACTCACCTCAGTTACATTGTTACTTTCTTCTCTCTGACTTCACTGCCTCTCTGCTCATCTCTGTCCAAAATGGCTACACTGGAGTCATGTTCCTTTCTTCCCAGTCCAACTGTGTCCCTACCTTTTTGACTTCCTGTGGCAACTATCCCAGTCAAGTGGGGTCCCTAAGAGGTGCAGTCTACCTGGCTAATCACTCCTCAGCCCTGGTTTCCCTGCATGCTGGCTTATATGAGGTTGGGATTGAGGTACCCTTCACCTCTTTTGGGGTGGGGGTGAGGGGGAAGGGAGAAGCTTATTGAGCAGATGCTTTCCCTACATCCTCCTTATACTGCCCTGTTGGCAAGTGGCTTAGGCAATGCTGCATGTCTTATGCTTGCCTCCCAGATCCTAACAAATAGCCAGAAATAATGAGCTGCTGAGTGATGCATAGAAGAAACAGTTGGGTGTCTGCACATAAAGAATGAGTTACAATATCAGGAAAGAGTGTCTGCCGAAGTGGGATTTTCTCCCACAAAAGCTCATGCAATAAATAAATCTGTTAGTCTTTAAAAGTGCCACAGGACTCTGTTGTTTTTCTGCAATAGACTAACATGGATACCCCTTTGGAACTTTTCATAGGTCATTTTGGTTGCTGGTGTGTGGAAACTGAAAGGAATTGATATGTATTACTTTTTTCCCAGAAGTAGCCAAATCCAATATACCATTGGTTCTTTAAAGCAAGAAACTCTGTCACTTCCCTTCATTGTATGCAGCGTTGTAGCCATATTGGTCCCACGATATTAGACTGACAAGATGGGTAAGGTAGTATCTTTTATTGGACCAATTTAGTTGGTAAGAGAATCATAGAAACTGGAAGGGACCATGAGAGGTCATCAAGTCCAGTCCTGTGCACTCATGGCAGGACCAAGTACCCTCTTGACTTATGTTGGTGAGCAACTTATGTTTCTTTTGAGTTTACACAGAGCTGTTCTTCAGGTCTGAGAAACCAACTGCTAAATACAACATGGAAAAGATTGTTTAGCATAAGTAACACATTTCAAGGGACCAATCAAGGTGTCCCATCTTGTATTTAGTAGTGACACTCTAACTTAATTTTCCAGACCTGAAGAAGTGCTCTGTGTAAACTGGAAAGCTTGTCTCTTTCACCAACAGACGTTGTCCCAATAAAAGATATTACTTCATCCACTTTGTCTCTCTAAATTTCCTTTCCAGCAGAAACTGCAAAGACAATTGGAAAGGCTATAACTAAAGTATCTGTGTGGCCTTGTTATTCAGTGCCGATTAATATTATACTGTTGATCTATTTGACCCAAGCAGTTAGATGAAGTTTAGGGCTCTAAGGAGCTGCAAGTAGAAATTGATGGGATCTGTTATTTTCTTTGATGCAGTTCTGTTTATTTAGAAAGAATGTAGAAAGTCTTACTTCTGCAAATTCAGGACGAACCAAGAACAAAGGAAGCAGTTTCTTAGCTTACCACCGCACCACTCCTTAACCCACAGACCCTTTCGCTCTCTCTTTAGCTCTTTCCAAGGTCATACTCTGTTCACAAGCTCCTCCATGGCTTTCTTGCTTTTTTGCCTCTGTTAATTGATGCATGAGATCATGCCTATCGATCTCAATGGAGTTTTAACTCAACCCATAGCAAAGTTTTACCCAGATCATAACAGTATTATCAATACCCCCTTTACTGGACTGCAGTATTGCAGATGAGCCCCCATGTTTTAATTCCTACTTTAAGCACTGGTTAGTTGATGGAACATTACGTCAAGCAACAATAAGGGATTAATTCTGCTACTCACCCTCAGGCTCAGTAGTCAGTATGACTATTTGTGGAGTAAATTACTGTACAACCTGAGGCTGAGTGGCAGAATATGGCCCTAATGAGTCTGTGAATATTGGACACTTGGTTATAAACTTCTCTATTTCCATCTTTTTTGCCCCACAAGTTCTGGTCTGTTCCATTGCTAGTAATGGGTTCACACCAGTGAATCCACTTCCGGTTTCAGGGGTTAACGTAGCCTAGTCTGGATTTCATAGCAAGAACTTTCTCCAAGCAGAGGTATCACCAGTAATCTGAAATGGATTCACCCTCTTGGAGTTCAGTTTATCTGTGCCCTCTCTCAGGTAATTCCCACAATCTTCAAAGCAGACATGTCATTTGCACAGCATGATCATTCCTGTGCAGTTAGGTGTGTGCTCGTCCTCTTCTGGACAAAACACAGAAAACTACAACACATGGATAAATTATGGCACGTAGCCCTTCACTGGGCGTGATGTAGAACCCCTGGCTCTGCTTCAGCTAAAAGGTTCAAGGTATTTCTCCGCTCACTGCATAAAGGGCTGGTTCTACTGGGCAACATACAGATGATCCTCACTGGTAGGGACTGATCTCAGAACCTTTGGTTCTAAAACGACAAGCTGCTGCTTACTTAAAGCAGAAACCCTTTGGTGCAGGGACTGACTTTTTCTTCTCTGTTTGTAAAGCATCGAGCTCAGTGGAGCCTGGGTAACAAAATGGAGGAGCTGGAGCTACTGGTAGAGGAAGTGAGACCAGATATTATAGGGGTAACTGAAACATGGTGGAATAGTAGTCATGACTGGTGTACCGGTATTGAAGGCTATGTGCTTTTTAGGAAAGATAGATATAACGGCAAAGGTGGGGGAGTGGAATTGTATGTCAATGAGGAGGTAGATTGCAGGGAAATTCAAAGTGAAGGAATTAACAAAACAGAATCAATCTGGGTAAAAATCATGTTAGGGAAAAAAGCTACTAAAGTTTCTCCTGGAATGGTGCTTGGAATGTGTTACAGACCGCTGGGTTCTGATCTAGACATGGATAGGGACCTCTTTAAGGAAGTTAATACTATTGGGAACTGTGTGATTATGGGAGACTTTAACTTCCCAGATATAGACTGGAGGATGTGTGCTAGTAGTAATAAGAGAGCCCAGTTTTTCCTGGATGTGATAGCTGATGAATTCCTTCTCCAAATGGTTACCGAACCAACAAGAGGGGATGCCATCTTAGATTTAGTACTGGTGAGTAGTGAGGACCTCATAGATGAACTGGTTGTAGGGGACAACTTAGGTTCAAGTGACCATGAGCTAATTCAGTTCAAACTAATTGGAAGGATAAACAAAAATAAATCAGCGACCAGGATCTTTGACTTTAAAAAGGCTAACTTTAGAAAATTAAGGGAATTAGTTGGGGAAGTGGACTGGATAGAAGAACTCAGGAATGTAAATGTAGAAGAGGCTTGGAATCGCTTCAAATCAAAATTGCATGAACTATCTGAAGCCTTCATTCCGAGGAAGGGGAAAAAATTCATAGGCAAGAGCTGTGGACCAAGCTGGATGTGTAAGCATCTCAGAAAGGTGATTAGGAGGAAGCACCGAGCGTACAAGGAGTGGAAAAGGGGAGAGATCAGCAAGGAAAGCTACCTTTTGGAGGTCAGAACATGTAGAGAGAGAGAGAGTGAGAAAGGCAAAAAGTCAAACTGAGCTAGACCTTGCGAAGGGAATTAAAACCAATAGTAAAAGGTTCTTTAGCCACATAAATAGGAAAAAAACAAAGAAAGAAGAAGTGGGACCGCTAAAAACTGAGGATGGGGTGGAGGTCAAGGATAATCTAGGCATGGCTCAATGTCTAAATAAGTACTTTGCATCTGTTTTCAATGAGAGTGAAGTTGAGCTGGGGGTAGAGATAGGGAAGCTAATGGGAATGAGATCATGAATGTGGAAATTACCATACCTGAGGTAGAAGCCAAACTTGAGCTGCTGGATGCGACTAAATCGGGGTCCGGGACAATCTCCATCCGAGGATACTAAAGGAACTGGCTCATGAAATTGCCAGCCCTTTAACGAGGATTTTTAATGAATCTGTAAACTCGGGGGTTGTACCGTATGACTGGAGAATCCCTAATGTAGTACCTATTTTCAAGAAAGGGAATAAAAATGATCCGGGTAACTACAGGCCTGTTAGTTTGACCTCAGTAGTATGCAAGGTCTTGGAGAAAATTTTGAAGGAGAGAGTACTTAAGGCTGTAGAGGATAACGGTAACTGTGATAAAATACAACATGGCTTTACAAAAGGGAGATCATGCCAGACCAACTTGATCTCCTTTTTTGAAAGGATAACAGAATTTTTAGATAAAGGGAATGTGGTGGACCTAATTTACTTAGATTTCAGCAAGGCGTTTGATACAGTTCCACATAGGGAGTTATTAGTTAAGTTACAGAAGATGGGGATTAATATGAATATAGTAAGGTGGATAAGGAACTGGTTAAAAGGGAGACTACAGCGGGTCATACTGAAGGGTGAACTGTCAAGCTAGAGGGAGGTTACTAGTGGAGTCCCTCAGGGATCTGTCTTGGGACCGATCTTGTTCAACCTTTTTGTTACTGACCTTGGCACAAAAAGCGGAAATGTGCTAATAAAGTTTGCGGATGACACCAAGTTGGGAGGTATTGCCGATATGGAGAAGGATCGGGATACCATACAGAAAGATTTGTATGACCTTGTAAACTGGAGTATCAGGAACAGGATGAAATTTAATAATGGGAAGTGTAAGGTCATGCATTCAGGGACAAACAACAAACATTTTTCCTATAAGTTGGGGACGCATCAGTTGGAAGAGACTGAGGAGGAGGAGAAGGATCTGGGAGTAATGGTTGACCATAGAATGACTATGAGCTGCCAATGTGATGTGGCCGTGAAAAAAGCTAATGCGGTTCTAGGATGTATCAGGAGAGGTATTTCAAGTAGAGACAGGGAGGTGTTAGTGCCGCTGTACAAGGCACTGGTGAGACCCCATCTGGAATATTGTGTGCAGTTCTGGTCCCCGATGTTTAAAAAGGATGAATTCAAATTGGAACAGGTGCAGAGAAGGCCTACAAGGATGGTCTGTGGAGTGGAAAACCTGCCTTATGAGTGGAGACTCAAGAAGCTTGGCTTGTTTAGCTTAACCAAAAGAAGGCTGAGGGGGGATATGATTGCTCTCTATAAATACATCAGAGGGATTAACATCAGGGAGGGAGAGGAATTATTTGAGGACAGCACCATGTGGACACCAGAACAAATGGTTATAAACTGTCCATCAAGAAATTTAGGCTTGAAATTAGATGCAGGTTTCTAACCATTAGAGGTGTAAAGTTCTGGAATAACCTTCCAAGGGGAGTTGTGGGGGCAAAAACCATAACTGCTTTCAAATCTGAGCTTGATACATTTATGGAGGGGATGGTATGATTAGCCTGTTTTGGAAATTGACTGATATTTGGCTACGTGTGGTGGATTTACAAGTGGCCTAAGAGGGGAGAGTACGTGGGGTGGTTTCTGAGTTATTACAGAGAATTGTTTCTTGGATAACTGGCTGTTGAGATTTGCCCACGTACTCAGGGTTTAACTGATTGCCATATTTGGGGTCGGGAAGGAATTTTCCCCCAGGGCTGATTGGCCTGGGCTTTGGGGGTTTTTCGCCTTCCTCTGTAGCATAGGGCATGGTTCACCTACCAGTGAATTCTCTGTATCTTAAAGTCCTTAAATCATGATTTAAGGATGTAAATAACTCAGTCATAGGTTGGTGGCCTATTGCAGGAGTGGGTGGGTGAGGTCTTGAGGCCTGCATTTTGCAGGAGGTCAGACTAGATGATTGTACTGGTCCTTTCTGACTTTAAAGTCTATGAGTCTATGAGCATGATGAGGACTCCTTGGAGCACTACAGTAATACTAACAATAATTGCAATGAGTAATAAATAATATTGCCTGAGCTAAAAGACCCAGCTTTGTTATCCAAGGCTGTAGTAGGCTTACCAACCTCTGGGTGTGGCCCAGGCACCACTAGAGGGGGACAGAGAGCCACAGCGTGTGCTTTTGGAGAGAGGATTCTTGAGCCTCCGCATTCCCTCCCCCACTATTTCACAGCCGTGTAAAGTTGCCCATAGTAAACTGCTGACATACATTGCGAAATGGCCAAGCAATGTGATAACTGATTACTTGAAATGCTGAAAGATGTTAAATAAGCACCGTTCCAATATGATTCGTTCGGTGGCCTAAAAAGTACAGCCACTAACTAAGCCTTACTGTTTAATAATAAACGGTTTTGTACCACCATTAGCTGCAGGGGGATTACACCCTAATTATGTTGGTATAAGTGAGGCACTGAAAATCTGGGTATAGTGGTTGGGATTTTCAAAGCTGCCCAAAGGAAGTTACTGGGAATGGGATGTCCAAATCCCCTAGGTAACTTTGAAGATCCCACCATAAAGCCGTATCTGAATTTGACAGTACAATGAGGTAAGCATGGATACATCCTCATATTTGCAGGTGGCACCATGGCAGACTAAGCCTTCCCCTTGGGGAGTGAACAATAGCCTCAATAGTGGTCCTTCCTATGAACAGCAAAAACATAAAGGGGTTTTAAGAATCCTGCATCTTATTTAACTTTATATCCTTCTATGTAGCTTTTTCCTTCTTTCTTTTGACCAAGGAAACTTTACGTTGGCTCCCATTTTGTACAAAAACAAAACTCAGTAATGTATGTGGTGGTGAGGGAGCCTGGGAAAATAAATAAGTGGTGTTAGAGTGGTACTGTCAGAAGCCCTTATACAGGTGCTTGTCTCAGGGGGAGTGAGGTAGAGGAGCAGGACAGCACAGCAATGGCACTATTCACATGCCCAAAGTTAGCCACTTTAGGGCCTGGGGCCATGTCTACACTTGTTAGTTTAAGTCGACTTAGCTAAGTTGACTTAGCATGTCTACGCTCAAAAATTAAGTCAACCTAAAGGGGACCCTGCCAAATCAACTTAGAGCGTCCATACTGGACACCTAAGTCGACTTGTAGGGGCTAGGTGGACCTGGGAGAGGTCCACGGTGGCAGGGGGGCACCCCTTGCCAAGTGCCAGGGGGCTCAGTCTTTGCCCCATTGTACCTTGGTACAATGGGGGCTGAGGGGGACAGGCACCCTGGCAGGGCATAGGAGCGGGATGGGCAGGGCAATGTCCTGCCCTGTGGGGGGCACGCCAGGCTGTGGCTGTGCCAGGCACCCTGGCAGGGAGGGCAGTGGGGGAGCCCTGAAGCCCCCTGAGTCAACTTAAAGTCAATTTAGGGCTACTCTGCGTCCACACTGGCTAAGTCGACTTTCTAATGTCGACTTAGCCAGAAAAGTCTACTTAAAACTAGGTTTAGTAAAGTTGACTTTAATTTTCCTTAAGTTGACTTAAGCAGCTGCTTAAGTTGACTTAAGGAAAATGTAGTGTGGATGCAGATTAAATTAAGTCGATTTAAGCAAACTTAAGTTGACTTAATTTGTAAATGTAGATGCACCCTGAGAGACTAGAGTGCCTGGCATTCTGTAAACATCTAGAGTAGTCATATCACATCCTGTTGTGTGTGACAGTCTTTCTTTAAGCAGTAATCTCACATTGCAGGTGTTTTAGCACATAGAAGATGTACTTCCACCTTATAAACACATCATGCTGCAGCTACGGGAATGGCAAAAGGTTTTCAAAGAGTGCTACAATACAGACTTTGCTGAAGTAGCTAAAAACTAATGACAAATGGTTTTGGCAGTGAGTATGAAAATCTGGAGGGTACTGGATAGCTATGTTCAAAAACCAGACAGAAAAACTTAGACTTTAGTGAAAACTCCTATCAGTGAGAGATGAAAATATCATTTTAGTGTATCAATAAATATAGTGACTGGTCATTTTGGGTACCTCAGTTTCAGGTCCCAAGCTTAAGACATTCCTTACAGATCAGATCCTGTAAACAGGTGGTACTCAGCATTCAGAAGATCAAGCCTCATTAAAGGTGTCTTCAACTGGGTGCCTGAAATAATGTCACATATGGAAATTTAGGACCAGGTATTTTTCTATAACTATTAATTATTTATCTCTATGAGCAGTGCTTAATTGAAGAAAAATGAAGTGATATGGTGCAGTGAATATCTATGATAGTATGGAATACCAAGGAAGAAAAGCTCAGTGCCGTTTGGCTCATTAGCATGAGGACAGTGGAGATGCAAATATTTTGCTAAACAAATACTTTGGTTTGGATCCCCTAAAAAGCCTGTAAGAGGCCACAAGGTGGCAGATGAGCTACAAAGATGACATTATAAATTGCAAAATATAATACAGATTACAAAGGACTGGTAAACAAGCCCGAAGAATACAATCATTGCTGCACTCCCATTTAGTTTCCTAAGGAAAAAAATAATCTTTTCTATCACACAAGAGTGTCAAGCAGGTTTGCCCTCCTACTTGCTACAATGGAGCCACACTGGCTATGTCTACGCTTGCATTTTTAAGTCGACTTAGTGTGTCTACACTTAAAATTAAAGTCGACTTAAAGGGGAATTTACAAAGTCGACCTAGAGCGTCCACACTGGATGCTCTAGGTCGACTTTGTGGAGCTAGGGGGACCTTGGGCAGGTCCACGGTGGCAGGGGGGGCACCCCCTGTGTGCAATGGGGCAAAGGGGGACAGGGACCCTGGCAGGGCAGAGCCCTGTGTGTGATGCTGTTTGGATTTAGGGAAGCATTTATGATATTATTTTCAATGGCTATCTCATAAATGCTGTAATCCATAGGAACTATGTCATGTTTGGTATCAATAGAAAGGTAGTAATTTGCTGGGAATGATTATATAGTTTATGTCTAGGAATTCTATTTCGATTAGAAGTTAGGAATTTGGTGTTATATCTATACTTTATCTTATGTCATTTTATTGAAATACCTGAGAGAGGCGGGTGTGTCAAACCATTATCTCCTTAATGTTTAGGAATTTTCCAGGTAGAATGGTCCCAGGGAGTATCCTGATGAGCCATTAAGGACATAAAGAATACAACCATTGTGTCCTTAATGGCTCATCAGTTTACTAATAGACTAACATGACTACCCCTTTGGAATTTATCTAGATAACTGTTAGTTAAATGCTATAAGCAGGGAAAGCTTGTTCTAGAATAAGAAGTTCAGTCTCCATTTAACAGAATTCTTATTCATCTGCCAGTCCCTAAAATGAATAGTTCTTTTCCTATTGAACCAAGCTGAGGCTCCATTACATGACTTATCCAGGAGATTCGTAAAAATCTTTCTGAAGAATAAACATTTTTCCTCTGAGGTGGGCTAGCTTGCAGGCCTACCAGAGTGCTCAGCAAGCGCCCAACTCTGCCCCACGCTTCTTCAAGTTACCTAAGATAAACCCCATGCTGTATCATTAGTATAATTAAGGGGAAAAAATAAGCTTAGAGGGTGGAATTCTCTACTCCACTACAGCTGCTCTACACAGCTGCATGAAATTACAGGCCTGTAAAACCCTGACAGCCATTTGGAAGAGAATCCCTTGGAGCAGAGAATTAGGTGTTAGGGGTCCTGTCATCAGTGAGGTCAAGAGGGGATGTGTCCGGACCAGGAGACTGTATATTGTAGTTTGCTATGGGCATTCTGAATTGCTATGAGAAGTCCCTAGATAGCTCTCAGAAGGCTGCTGTGGTGATGTGACACTGCGCCCCCACATATGCCCTTCTAGTGTGGTGATGTGTCATTCATGTTCACCTTTATAGTGCAGTTGTGTATTGTTTAATGCAAAGTATGTCGTGTCAGATGTTTTTGGAGTGTTCATGGCCCACTGAATGTTATTGGTGTGGTAATGTGTTTGTTGCATTATCATATGTATGGTTGTGAAGCTTCACTTTGCAATGTTCCTAAAGCTGTGAATCATAGCTTGAAGCAGATTCAAGCAAAACCCTCCTAGAGGAGAGGGACAGTTAGCGTCTCACTAATGCATGCATAAAACAAGCTGGCGTTCCAGGAACAAAGGGCTCAGACATCAACGGACAAATCCACAAAAAACCACAGTGACTCAGAGCACGGAGAGAGCCATACACAGATGTAGTTTGTCCCCTGACTCTTTCTGACTTATAATCACTTAAAATCTTTCTGTACTTAATACCTTTGTTTTGTTTGTTTTTTCCTAAAGCAGGGCATGTGGTTTAAGGTGTGTTAAGACTCCATTTGAAGTAACAAGGCTAATATATGTCAATTTTTTTGATAAACTGACAAACCAATGAGTTTGTAGAAGGCAGCACTGAACATTGCAAGATGGCAGTTCCTAGGGTTGAACCTGGGACTGGGGTAGCTGGCTGGAGTCATACCATTGCTTAATCCCATGAGTGTCTGGCTAGGGGCACTCACTCACTGAGTTAGGAGCAGTTTTCTTCCTGTAGGTTGTGAACGGGTAGAACCAGGAGTGAGAGTTACCACAGCAGAGCAAGTGCAAGATGGGTTCCCAGAGTGAGAGATTGGGATGACACAACAATACACCAGTTTAGATTGCAAAGGGGACCATCACAGCTGGAGGACAGACTGGCCTTCTGAGCAACCCAGACACCTGGGGAGGCAAAGCTGGCTTAAAACCACTCTCCTTAGCTGGACTGCACCTTTCTCTGCTGTGCCTCACAGAAGTGCATCTCAGAATTACAGCTGGAATGCTTACAAAAAATCAGGGCTGAATTCTCCAGTGCCATGCATTTGTGCAGTCTTTCACACCCATGCAATGTGAGTGTAACAGACTACCAAATCCACATTTAACACATGTGAATGACTGCACAAAAACAGGAAGTAGCTTGGATGTCTTGGGGAGCTTGTGATAACTTTGTTTTCAGAAGTCTGTCCACTACCTGCTCTCCTGGCAGCAAATCTTCAACCCTGAATCATTGGGATGATTCACAAAACTAAGTTTTCTTTCATTGATTTTTCTCTTAGACTCCGCTCTGACCTTGTACTAGTATATACCATCTAGTCTGTAGAGTAACATTCTGATAATAAAACCCCCTTACTGCTAATAATTAACATAATGTAAACAAAGAAATGTTTCTAGTTAATGTAAATGTTAATGATGCATTTGTGTATGTAAAGTCATTTTACTAAATAATTAAACAGCAATTTATGTTCTGTGTTTCAAAAGTATTTGTCCACCTCTGCTTGTTTTGTTATTGTGTGTTGATTATGGGAATCACTTGTTTGATCATTTGTTTGTGATGATAAAGATGTCCTTTTTAAAATGTTATTTTTAAATGTATGTGCCCCTTTGGTCATGAAAAAAGTGGTGCAATTATATGAGTGGTTCCCTTCACATAAATAATTCAGTCAGAGTTAATTAACATTCTTGTTTAGCATCCAGTGGATATCATCTATTTTCTTTAGTAAATTACAAACCTTTCTTTTTATTACAATAGTATCTAATGAGTTATAATCATTAGAAGAACATGCTAAGCGTATTCAAAAGGGATCTTGTAGCAGTTATATATTCCGTTCATTCAATAAATCAAAAGATATTCTTGCGATATTCATTTTTAAGGATTTCTGGCTTCCCTCCCATTCCTCAACGTTGAGCTGTCCATGGTCCTTAGGCAATTATGGTGGGGTGGACAATCTAATTAATAGTGCAAAAAAACCCAGATGTTCATAATGTTTCTTGCTTTATGGATTGGAAGATGCACCATCTTAAAACAATTTGGGATTAAGATACTTTCTCAGGATGCCCAGTACTGTGAGCTCCTCTGACTCCAGCTAGAGGAAGACACGATCACGTTTATCTGGGTATCACCAGCAGTCTGAAAGAGCAGGAGCATGAGCAGAAATTTAAATTTAACCCCTTTTGGAGGGGAACATTCTGTACCTCCCCAGCTGGAGTGCTCATTCTTTACACCCACACCTACAACTCCCTCCTCTCTCCTCCCCCCCCCCCCCGGACAGGGGTTGGCAATCTGAAAGATAAGAGCAGCCATTTAAAAAAATTCCTTCAGTAATCAAATATTTTGAGAGTCACAATGGGTGTAGCCTTCTGTGGGGAAGATGGGGAGAGCTGGGCCAGGGCACCTGCTGCAGGGTCACCTGGTGTGGGGGGAGCCCGGAGTTGCAAGGGGGCAGCCAAAGAATCGCATGCGGCCCCGGAGCCACAAGTTTTAGACTCCTGCCCCAAGAGGAGCTCACTCTTCCCTCCTTCCTCCCACCCCTGCCTCAGCCCCAGCAGGAGCTCCCTCTTCCCTCCTTCCTCCCACTCCCCACAGGGGGCTGTACATCTTCCTCTGTCATGACCTATAAAGTTGGCATTTGATCCAGTCATTCACTGGTGATATTCCTTTCTTGCTCATGTAGCTCTGAGTAATATTCAGTCCAATGAGACAACTGCTTACTTTTCTCTATAATCATTGCACCACTTTGCAATTTAAGAGGGGTAGCCCCACTGACAAGGGGGGCTAGAGCTTTCTTCTGGCCATCATACATGACTTCAAGTCTTCCTGTGTCTGAAGCTGTCTGTATCTCTTCACAGAGCTGGTAACTGAGGGGAGTAGATGCAATGTTTTGTGGGGTCCACCTGAATGTATTGTGTGGCAGGGAACAGCTGGAGTGATGGGGAAAGAAGAGACTGATTGGTGGGGTGAAGGAGGGAGATCGGTGATCCCAAGAACAAGGGCCAAGAATGGAGCCAAAATCCCAGTTATCTCTGCTTCTGTCTCATCTCTGCCTGCTGCTGTTGCATTGGATAGCTTTGCTGCCATATTTCTGGTGAATACTTTCTCCTGCAGCAACGTTCTTGTAATAATTAGCACTTATTTGTTTACGGGTTTGTCTTTGACTTTACTGTTCTGTCCCTTTCCTCTGGTGCTATGTTCTCCTTTGCCCTCATTATTCTCCTATGCCGTTGCAGTCAGTGACCGTGTTGTAATAATGCAGAAAGACGCAGCAAAATAGAAGTGAAATTTAACCACACCCAGTCTTGGTTTTGACTGCTCAAGGTGCAGGCAGGCCTACGAGCTGGAATAGCAACCATGATGAACTATGGTGTTAGGTCCCTAGATTTGCATTGTCATCGATCCCAGGGTTCTCCCACACCTGGCAGTTCCCAATCATCTTTTGCTCTGGCCTTTTCGAATCCACTGCTGAGCCCCTCCCTCTGCAGCTGCTATACATGATCCCATACCCCATCATGGAGCTCACACAGCATTGAAGGCATTGCTCCTGCCACGGCACACTGAACTTCAACATGAGTGACTTACATAAATACAGTTGATACTGTAATTGCTGCTGAGTTAGTAGCTGGTCCAGTAAAAGCAAAGACAATGGAAAGATTCACTTGGACTTCAAGGATCAGGGCTTCTGGGAACAAATATTACTAATAATAGATCCATCACCCAGGTACTGGACATAAAAAACATGCTCCACATTCCGAAACTTTGTTTCATTACATCCTGTCCAGGGTTTGAGGCCACATGCTTGAATGAATGAGGCTGCAGCCTTTTGAGGTTAATTTTATAGTGCAGGGAAATCTGCCTGGGAAGCCCATTCTAATTACTTGTATCCCTATGGCGAAGTCTCCATTAACAACTAAATTAAACTCTACATTAAGTACACATGCTCCTGTCTATGATGTGGATTACCGCAAATCCAGCCATTGATATAGCTGCACCGTTGCAAACTCCTAGTGCAAGAGGTATAGCCCACATATGCACCAGTGGATGGGACCCCAGCCGGAAACCATGATATATAGCAATTGATCTTAGCTATAGGTCTTCGTACCAGGGCATTTACAGCAGCAGATGGATTAATTCAGGACCAATGTCCACTATAAACGAGGTCTAAATCAGTAAACATGCTCAGTAGGCTTTTTATTTCAGTAAACCACTATTTACAGAATTATTATAAATCAGGTATTGTCCTTCACAGGGGAGAAAATCTCGTAATATCAATCACAGGGTGTCAGCAACTTTCAGCTTTTCAAAATGCTTACTTAGAACTCCATCTAAAGCCCTCTAAAGTCAGTAGAAAAAGATACCCACTGACTTCTATAGGCCTTGGAGTCAGGCCCAGAATAACTTGTTTCAGGTACCACCCAAATGCCTGATACCAATATGAATTCCAGCAAACAAGCACCTCAGCTTGCAATGAATTGAACTGGGAAATACTGTGAAAGACAAAAGGCCACACGTATCCGGGCCTGGCTATGGGCAGCCTTTGTGCACTGGTCAGCTACTAAGTTACAATCAGGTGATGAGCGAGCTCAGTCAGAATGGCAGGAACCAAGTTGCAGGTGGCAGGCAAATAGCCGAATCAGAATCTATCTGGATCAGGCTATGAGGAAGTCAGGGTCAGGTGACAGGTTGTAGACAGCAAGCAAATTGCAAAGTCCAGGACAAACCAGGTTCAGAAGCCAGAGCCCAGGATCTACAGCAAAGAGGGTCTGGAGCAGAAGCTGTCAGGCAATCTGCATTGTTACTCAGGTAACGCCCCATGATGGCTTCCTGCTTTAAATGCAACTTCCTGCAAATTATCCCATTGGATAGGGTTGGAGAGTCCTCCCCTGACCCCACACACAGAATGGGTAAGTAGAGAAGGGTGATTGGCCTATCTAATTTGTGAGATCTGTGTGTAAAGGCCATGAATTTTGGGTCATTTTCAGAACGCTGGGTATTTCCATAGAGGTCTAGTACCAATGTGCTACTCCATGATCCCTCCTCCTACACCCATGATTCCATGGGTACACCAAGAGACACACTTCCCAAGCTTCATTGGTATCTGGTACCCCAAAGTCAGCTCCTGCTCTGAGGAATGCCAGTGGGCCAATGGGGAGTCAGTATTAGATATTGCTATTGGCATTGTCTGTCACTTCTAGTTCCCTGCAGGACTAGCATGAGGAATTTATTATAATTATTGATTTATTTGTACTGCAGTAGTGCCTGGGAACCCCAGTCATGGGCCAGGATCACATTGTGCTACGTGCTGTAAAGAATGAACAAAATGGCAGTTCCTGCCTCAAAGAGCTTATTCTCCAAATAGCCAGGACAGACCCAGGTTAAGGGGAGGAGCAGAACATGCAAGGAGAGCAAAAAACATGATGGCAGAAAATGGCATGTTAACTCCATGATATTTTTTGCAGGTTTCAGTTAGGAGGGGATCAGCTAAAATGGAAGGAAAGTGAATAAAAGGGGACAAGGAAAGAGGGGAGAAGACCAGGGCTGGATTAACTGGTCTGGGGACCCTGCGCTGCCCCCGACCATGGGCCCCCCTACCTGCCCCTCTGCAGCTGCACGCTGGCCCCTCAGGCCTGATTCAGCCCCTCTGCTCTCGCCGCCGCATGCCGGTCTCTTGGGCCTGATCCTGCCCCTCTGCCGCCGCCATCACGGGCAGGCAGCATGGCCAGATCAGACCTGGGGCCCCTTTTCCGGCTCCTCTGTCCGCCTCCCCCGTGCTCCTTTCCCGGCTCCTCTGCCCCTTTCCCGGCCCCACTGCCCCCCGCCTCCTCCCAGCCCCCCTCACCTGGCCAGAGGCTCGGAGCTGCAGGGACGGCCGGTGGAGCCGCTTCTGGGCCAGGCCGCTCCTGCCCTGGGCACGTTCTGTCTGAGCATGCTCAGGGCGGGAGATTTGAATCTCCCCAGCCTGGCCGCAGCAGGAGTCTGTGGCTTTGCTGGGGCCCCTGGGCGGAACGCAGCGTTCCACCTGGGTTTTCTATTTTTAGGGGCCCCGGAACGCTGGCCCCTAAAAATTGGGAGCCCCGGAACTGTTCCCCCTTACTTTAACCTCTGCCTGCTGGGGAAAATAGATCCAGGGCTCAGGCTATTCTACCCGGGGGCCGACGCCCTGCCAGCCCAACGGCAATGACACCTCTGCAGCCTTATACCCTCAGCCATGAAGACTCATGCAAAGAATTCATTTACTTTCTCCCCAATAGTCATATCTTCCTTGAGTGCGCCTTTATGATCTTCACCGTCCAGTGGCTCCACTGGTAGTTTAGCAGCCTTCTTGCTTCTGATGTACTTTTTTTGATTTTGCTTTTAGAGTCTCTGGATAGCTGTTCTTAACTTTTTTTTTTTTGCCTTTCTAATTATATTTTTACACTTTCCTTATGCTCCTTATGTTTATGCTCCTTTTTATTTCCCTCAATATGCTTTAACTTCCACTTTTTAAAGGATGCCTTTTTGCCTCTAATTACTTCTTTTACTTTGTTGTTTAGCCACAGTGGCACTCTTACTACGATGTTTTTTATTTTGGTTTGGTTTGGTTTTATATATCCCTTTAAATTGGGCCTCTGTTGTGGTGTCTTTAGAAAGTTTTCATGCAGTTTGCTGTGATTTCACTTTTGGCACTGTTCCTTTTAATTACTGTTAACTAACGTGTTCATTTTGTGTAGTTCCCCTTTCTGAGATGAAATGCTACTGTGGTGGGCTGCTTTGGTGTCTCCCCTACCCACGGATGATTAATTTTACTATATTATGGTCACTGTTACCAAGTGGTTCAGCTATATTTACCCCTTGGGCCAGATCCTTTGCTCCACTTAGGACTAAATCAAGAATTGCCTCTCCTCTTGTGGGCTCCAGGACTAGCTGCTGCAAGAAGCAGTCCAGAAAGTGTATTTATGCATCTTGTCCTGAGGTGACGTACTCAGTCAATATGGGGATAGTTGAAATACCCCATTATGACTGATGTGACCTGTCTGTGCCTAGGATAGCCACTTGAAAATGCCTAGGTGAGGGCAGGATGCCAAAAGGAAAGCAGTTTCTCCCAAACTGGTGGCTAACACTGGAGTTAGATTCACCAGCCAGTCACAAACAGTGCTTCTGATCTGTTCTCGCCCCCCCAAGAGTTACCAAGAAGCTAAAAATAAGAAGTTACACAGCCTTCTTTATTGCATTTCTAACTCTGCCCCCCAATTAGCAATTAAGTCAGTAAAGTTATTAAAACTCTATTCCCTTTACCAAAAATGTTCTCTTGATCCCCAAAGAGATTGGAAAGCCATACTACCAGACCAATATAAACTTGGCTCTTCTCCAAAATACCACACTGTCAACCAATCCTTTAGTAACTAATATAAGTTTATTATAAAAGGAAAGAAACAAATAAGCAGAAAGTTGTTCCGTGATTAAAGCAATCAGATATGTATAAATGACTTTAAAGTCCGTCTACATTAGATTCTCAGAGGAACTGTGGAGTTTGCAGGCTTGTACAGATCCTCAGGTGTACAGTTCTGGGATGGATCTTTGTTTCACAGTTTCCTTTGTAGATGAGTTGGTCCAGAGGTAGGAAGAAGGAATGGAGATGATGAAGCTGTATTTTATAGTTTTATGCCATGAGATTTGTAATTCCTTTGTCCCAAATGCAGCTCCATAGCACATAGTATGGAAAAACCTCAGAGTTCCTTGTCCCTAGGCATGTTCTTATATGTGCTGGTGACTCTCAAGATGCAGCCCCTGGGTTCTTTCACTGGGTTCATTGTATCTTTGAGTTCCTTTGATGGGCTGTTAAGCAGATTCAGTGCTGCTGCCATCCTATCTGGGGGTGTCACCCAGCAACACAGGACAAGTTTGAAACACAAATCATAGGATGCATCTACACTTGTAAATTAAGTCAACTTAAGCTTGTTTAAGTCAACTTAATTTACTCTGCGTCTACACTACACTTTCCTTAAGTCAACTGTATAAAATCTAGTTTTAAGTCGACTTGCTGCTTAAGTCGACTTTAGAAAGTCGACTTAAGCCAGTGTAGACGTGGAGTAGCCCTAAGTCAACTTTAAATCGACTTAGGGGGCTCCAGGGCTTCCCCACTGCCCTCCCTGCCAGGGTGGCTGGCACAGCCACAGCCTGGCGTGCCCCCCAAAGGGCAGACCACAGCCCTGCCCACATGCCCTGCCAGGGTCCCTGTCCCCCTTTGCCCCATTGTACCACGGTACAATAAGGCAAAGGCTGAGTCCCCTGGCACTTGGCAAGGGGTGCCCTCCCTGCCACCGTCGACCTTTCCCAGGTCCACCTAACCCCTAGAAGTTGACCTAGCCATCCAATGTGGACGCTCTAGGTTGATTTTGTAGGGTCCCCTCTAAGTCAACTTAAAATTTAAGTGTGGACATGCTAAGTCAACTTAACAAAATCGACTTAAAGTCGACTTTGTTAAGCCGACTTAAATTCACAAGTGTAGACATAGCCATAGAATGAGAAACTTTTTCCTAATATCCAACCTCAACCTCCCCACCTGCGACTTGAAATCATTGCTCCTTGTTCTGTACACTGTTACTACTGAGAACAGCCTAGCTCCCCCCTCTTTGGAGCACCCCTTCAAGTAGTTGAAGGTTGCTATCAAATCCCCCCTCAGTCTTCTCTTCTATAGACTAAATAAGCCTAGTTCCTTCAGTTTCTCCCCATACATCATGTGCCTCAGCCCCCTGATAATTTTTGTTGCCCTCCACTGGACTCTTTCTAATTTGTCCACATCCTTTCTGTAGTGGGGAGCCCAAAACTGGACACAGTATTCCAGATGTGGCCTCACCAGTGCTGTATAGAGGGGAATTATCACATCCCTCGATCTTCTGGCAACGCTCCTACTGATGCAGCCCAATATGCCATTGGCCTTTTTGGCAACAAGGGCACACTGTTGGCTCATATCCATCTTCCCGTCCACCATAACCCCAGGTCCTTTTCTACAGTGCTGCTACTTAGCTGATCGGTCCCCAGCCTGTAGCAGTAGATGGGATTTTTCCATCCTAAGTGCAGGACTTTGCACTTGTCCTTGTTGAACCTCATAAGATTTCTTCTGGCCCAATGCTCCAAATATTCCATACATATTTAGAACTCATAATGCATAACTGACACATACATATAAATGTACTTATCTGTCTTAGCAAATCATGACATTTCTATTGGTTCCTTGCATGGCATAACCTATACAATATTTATTGTAATTCTATACTATTATCAGTAATATTATGCCTGGTCATTCATATTCCATATAGCATCACAATTGAGGTTTTTTCTTTTTAAAGCCTCTCTAATCTCCCTGAGCATTTCACAGTCACTATCACCATCCTGGTCAGCAGTATCTTTCTCCTGCTATATTCGTATTGTGCAAGCATGGAATTACCATCCAAAGAGAGTCTATGGTACAGTTCGGTTCATTTAAGATTTTTACTTCATTTGACTCTGTCCCTGCCAGCAGGTAGTGGATCTTGGGGGGCAATTACCACAACAGTGGGGTGCAAATCAATCTTTATTGAAAAATGTAAAACAGTAAAATTTAACAATGGGGTGTATGGGGTTTGTCACAGTAGGCAATAATGGGGTGTATGGGGTTTCTCTTATTAAGCAGTGTGAAAATGAAGAGGTGTCACAGCGAGTCACAATTGGTGGCTAGCGATTCTACAAAAAAAAGGCAATATGTCACAGTGGTATAGGTGTAGAGGTACAGTAAAGGCAATGGTAACCAATGGGGTTTTACAAATATGAATGAGATACAAATGGCAGTAAAATTGCACAATAAGGGTGATTAGTGAATTTACACAAGTGTAATAGTACAGATGAGAATTAATAACTTGGTTTGTAGGACTGCAGTGGCAGGCAGTCTGTAAGAGTGTACCTAGAGGCCGGGTTAAGGAACAAGGATGGGGTGGGATGAGTAATCAGTGGCAGAGGAAGAGGGAAGGGTACAGCTGCAAGGGATGTAGCAAGAGGGACTAGAGGCTGGGTTAAGGAACAGGGGTGGGGGTGGGGTGAGTAATCAGTGGCAGGGGAAGAAGGAAGAGTACAGCTGCAAGGGATTCAGCAAGAGGCACTGAAGCCCTGCAGGGCAAGGCTCAGAGCAGTCTTCAGGAGCCTGCAGGCTAAACGCAGAGGAATCAGAGAAGAAAGGCAGCAAGGGGCTTGGGAAGTTCGGGGAGAGGTGGAAACAGCAGCAGAGGAGTTGGGGTGTTCGGGGAGAGATGAAGACACAGAGGCACTTATTTAACAACTTAACAGCAACTATACAACTTATGCTAATAATGAACAACAGAAAGAAGGAAAAACAAAAAAGGAGAGAAGCAATACAGCAAAACAATTATCTTTAATCTAGCTTGACTATGGCCACACAATATAACAGGTAATGACAAACAAGTATCTCACTTAACTACCACTAAACACAGACACAAAATTCAATTCTAACAGGACTACAACTTATACAAGCTAATAAAATACAACTTAACAAAACTAAGCCTAAACCAACTAATGAAACTAAACCTAACGGCACGCCTTATACTATACTGGTCCTATTGACCAGGGGGAGCAGTCCCAGAGGCAGAGTGGTGTGAGCCCAGGATACAGCTCCTGGGGGAGTCAGGGGATGGTGGCTGCAGCAGTGGAAACAGCTGAAAGCAGGGAGCCCCGGGACAGAGCACACAGAGGCAGAGCTTAGCAGCGGCACAGGCTTTTCTTTAAGCAGCAAGGGAACTGTGGAGTTAGAAATAGTTTCAGGCACAGACCAAGGAATTAACTTGAGTCTGTCTGCTGGGGAAGCAAGGCCAGCAGCT
Source organism: Pelusios castaneus (assembly GCA_007922175.1). NCBI lineage: Eukaryota > Metazoa > Chordata > Testudines > Pelomedusidae > Pelusios > Pelusios castaneus. The sequence continues at coordinate 110,401 of ML685862.1, forward strand.
AAGACAGGGAGAATTTGCAAGAGGAGAGCCTTACCAATTCCCAGGACAGCAGCAGGAATAGAGGCAGGCACAGCAGCAGCATCAGAGGATGCAGAGGAGGCTCAGTTTGTTTTTCAATCATCAGGAGATCTCACAGGAAAATTCGGTGTTCGTGGGAGGGGAGTTTAAAAACAGGGGTACGCTCAAAAATTAAACGGGAGCGGAGAAAGGGCCCCCAAAGACCCCTGTCTGATCAGACCAGGTGGCAGAGCAGGAACCTTTCTGATGTCTGACTCAAAAATGTCTGGTTTTAAAGGCAAACGTAGGCAGCTTCCCGCCAGTAACTCTGATTGGCTCCCTCTGCTACAGGGGAAGAGAGAGGGCAGGGAAAACTGAAGGTAAGCACAGAACAAGTCAGGGCAAAGATCTGAGCCACAGGTATGACTCATGCCCTTAAGCTTAACAGGCCATTTAAGTCTTGCACTCCTGGGCATTGTCCACCCTACACCGAGCCAGGGCTGGAACAATAGTTAAGGGGCCTCCTCCCTAGGCAGAGCCATGGCACCAAAGAAGCTGTAAAAAGGTCATTCCCATGAGCAGCCTGGGAGGGGTGGCCACACAAACAAAGGAGCCAAAAACTGGCACAGGGGAACATCTGTCAGGGACAGACTCCATGCATTCTTTTGCATATAGTGTCACTCCCACCCCATATGACTTATAGAATCATAGAACTGGAAGAAACCATGAGAGGTCATTGAGTCCAGTCCCCTGCACTCATGGCAGGGCTAAGTGCCATTTAAACCATCCCTGACAGGTATTTGTCTAATCTGCTCTTAAAAATTTCCAATGATGGAGATTACACAACCTCCCTAGGCAACTTATTCCAGTGGATAATCACCCCAACAGTTAGAAATTTTTTCCTAATGTCCAACCTGAACCTCCCTTGATGTAATTTATGCCCATTGCTTCTTGTCCTATCATCGGCAGTTAAAGAGAATATTTTTTTCTTGCTCCTCTTCGTAACAACCTTTTAGGTACTTGAAAACTGTTATGTCCCCGCTCAGTCTCCTCTTTTCCAGACTAAACAAACCCAGTTCTTTCAATCTTCCCTTATAAGTCAAATGTTTTGGACCTTTAATAATTTTTGTTGCTCTTCTCTGGAGTTTCTCCATTTGGTCCACATCTTTCCTGAAATGAGGCGCCCAGAACTGGACACAATACTACAGTGGAGGCCTAATCAGCACAGAGTAGAGCGGAAGAATCACTTCTCATGTCTGTCTTACAATACTTCTGTTAATACGTCCCAGAATAGTTTTTGTTCTTTTTGCAATTGTTGGCTCATTTACACTGTTGACTCACATTTTTGCAACTGTTGACTCTTATTTAGCTTGTGGACTACTATGACATCCAGATCCCTTTCCGCAATACTCCTTCTTAGGCAGTCATTTCCCATTTTGTATGTGTGATGCTGTTTATTCTTTCCTAAGTGGAGTATTTTGCATTTGTCCTTATTGAATTTCATCCTCAGACCATTTCACCAGTTTGTCTAAATTATTCTGAATTATGATCCTATCCTCCAAAGCACTTGCAACCCCTCCCAGCTTGGTATCATCTGCAAACTTCATAAGTGTACTCTGTATGCCATTATCTAAATCATTGATGAAAACATTGAACAGAACTGGACTCGGAATCAATCCCTGAGATTCACAATCATGCTGGAAGGGTATCACTGATGGTTACTTTCTGGGAGCAGTTATCCAAACAGTTATGCACCTATCTTATAGTAGGTCCATCTAGGTTGCATTTCCCCAGTTTGTTAATGAGAAGGTGATGTGAGACCATATCAAAAGTCTTACTAAAGTCTAGACATACCACATCTACCACTTCCCCTGTATCCATAAGGTGTGCTACCCTGTTGTAGAAAGCTATTAGGTTGGTTTGACAATTTGTTTTTGACAAATCCATGCTATCTCTTAACACTTTATTATCTTCTGTATGTTTGCAAATTGATTCCTTAATTATTTGCTCTATTATCTTTGCTGGTACAGAAGTTAAGCTGACTGGTTTGTAATTCCCTGGCTTGTCTTTATTTCCCTTTTTATAGATGGGCACTATATTTCCTCTTTTCCAGTCCTCTCGGATCTCTCCCATCTTCATGACTTTTCAAAGATAATAGTTAATGGCCCAGATATCTCCTGAGTCAGCTCCTTGAGTATCAGGCCCTGGTGACTTGAAGACATCTAACTTGTCTAAGTAACTTTTAACTTATTCTTTCCCAATTTTATCTTCTGGTCCCATCCCATTTTCACTACCATTCACTATGTCAAGCATCCAATCATGACAAATCTTCGTGGTGAAAAATGAAACAAAGAAGCCATTTAGTTTCTCTGTCATTTCCACATTTTCTGTTATTGTTTCTTCCCTCTTTTTTGAGTAAGTATTGACTTATTCTGTTCATCCAATGTATTTTCTATCCTGGTGTTACTGTGTCCCATCGATTATTCTCATTGCACCAAGTTTCTGTGTTCCCCATTATATCAATATCCTCATTTAATATGAGGCACTCAAGTTCACCCATCTTAGTATTTAGACTTCTAGTATTTGTATATCTGCATTTTTAAAAATTGTCACTTTTTAGCTGTCTGCAACATGTGATGTAATGAATGGAACTCTTTTTCATCAGACATTCTGAATTGTCACTAGTTCTTTATGGTATCACAGATATGACACAGCTTGAACATTTGAACTGAGGGAAATGAGAGCAAGTTATGTAATAAATGCAGCTTTTTATGTTAGGGTGTGACAAAAAATGCACGTGTTGACAAAGAAAGATGACGTTTCCAAATATTACCAAAGGATTAAAAGGTCACATCCAGATTCTATTGTTTACAAATTCCCTTGTGTGGGGCATGATTTTAGAAGGTTCAGAGCATTTTGTGCTGGGTACTGAGGCCCTCAAATACCATTCAGCCCCCAGAGACTGTAGAGTCTTCAACACTTCCTAGGATCAAGCCCATGGTTCCTTAGGATGTAGCTGGGTAACTTGAGTCATCTTCAAGATATAGGTCTTTCATCTGTCTCAGGCATGTGATTAATACACCACACATTATTGCCACATTTTAAAGAAGTTTTATAGTTTTCATTCTTCAGTGCAATAGATTCAACTTTCAGTACTTTGAAAAAAAAATAAATTCCAAGTGCAACAAAATATATGTAATAAATAAACAAAACCTATAATCCACCCTACAAATCCATTTAACATTTCCCTCCCAAACTCTACTTGATCTAAGCCATATGCTGAAAGTGTATGTGTATTTGCTCTTTCATAATTCCCTGGGGGAGCCCATTAAACAAAGCATGATGAAATAATGTATTTCCAGCAGAGTCTAAATTTCAAATATAACATTATAGACCATGTTACACTCACATTAATCTTGTTCAGGCCACGAAGCCAAAGGAGAGAGAATAACACAATGACCTCCAGCAAATCAGTTATTTTCTCTCTGCTTGTGTCCCCTCCTGCCCTTTGTCTTGTCTCAGAGTGTAAGGCACAGGTTCCCAATCTGTGGCCCAGGGGCCAAAAATGGTCCACAGGGACTTACAAAGGGGCTCTTTGCTGCAGCCAAGGAGATGGAAGATCAATGCTCCCATCCCCCAGGCTGTAGCAGGGAGCACGGCCAAGTGCTCTGCCTGGGTCCATAGGTGCTGAGGTCCCTGCTGGAGTTAGATGGAGGGGAGCACTGATATTCTGTCCCCCTGGCTGCAGAAGGGAACCACTGCCTAGGGACCCAGGTGGAGCACACGGGGCTACAAGATACGTGCAATTTCCCTGCTACAGCCAGGGAGACTGGAGATCAGCGGGGAGGCAGCCTCCTCACTGAACTCCTTCTGTCTGGCTGCAATGGGACAGGAGCGGCCTGCTAATGGAAACTGATGGTCCTTCAGGGTTGTAAAAATGGTGTCCGTGGCCCTTAAGCCAAAAGGGTTGGGAACCACTCATCTAGTCCTATCTCCTGCTTAAAGCAGGACCATCCCCAACTAAATCAACCCAGCTAGGGCTTTGTCAAACCTCACCTTAAAATCTCTAAGGATGGAGATTTCACCACCTTTCTAGGTAACCCATTCCAGTGCTCCGGCACCCTACCAGTGAAAAAGGTTTTCCTAATATCCAAGCTAGATCTCTCCCACTTTAGCTTGAGATAATTGCTCCTTGTTCTATCCTCTACCACCACTAAGAACAGCCTAGCTCCATTCTCCCTGGACCCCCTCCCACCTTATAGGTACTTAAAGGCTGTTATCGAATCCTCCTTAATTCTTCTCTTCTGCTGACTAAATAAACTCAGTTCCCTCAACCTCTCCTCATAAGTCATGTGTTCCAGCCCCCTAATTCTTTTTGTTGCCCTCTCCTGGACACACTCCAATTTTCTGTAGTGTGGACCCAAAACTGGACACAATACTTCAGACGGGCACAGTGGTCCTGATTCTCCTTTCATGCTGGTGTAATCACATCAGTTTATCTGAAAAGAGAAATCACACCTGCTGTGTTGTAGTTCCACCTTCTAGCATAGATAATCTCCAGGATTTCAATGCTGCTCCCTTTCCTTGTATCTCTAAAAGCTAATCATAAATCCTTAGGCTCACTCTCTTTGACTCATATGGACTGTATATATAATATGCCCTTTGCAAGAAGCAATCAGGTTTAAAAGACATGATCATCACTGCAGTAGCTCATTGACCTTGCTGATTCCGAATCTGTATTCTCCTTGCCCTTCCCTTCAGCTCATTCCCCAGCAGAAGCTTAACAAGCTGAGCAATTCTTTGCTTTCAAAATCTCTCTTGTTCAAAGTGCAGTTTAACAAACTGTGAAATACTCAGTTCTACAGAAACAATATTAATAGGAGAAGATGATTAGAACTACCAGAGCCCAACTGTTAATTGGATTGTTACAAATGAAACCCATGGACCATTAAAAGGACATCAAACATGGTGGCTTGTATTATGGAGTAGGCTTTGGCAAGGATAAATTGTTCATTAAGGCCATATGATGACTATACGTAGTAGCTGTTAAAACCAAATTTTTCTCTAATGGGGTGCTATCAGAGGCCTGGCTAATTTTCCTTTTCAACTTCTTGTGCTGCTTCAATGAGTTTTCCTTTTTGTATTTTCTTTTGGTTTCTTATTGTCAGTGGTCTGCATTCTTCACCAGACAGCCTCATGACAGTCGTTCTCTTTACCTGTTTAACTAACTCAGGCTATGTCTACACTGGCAAGTTAGTTCGAATTAAGGAAGCCCTTAATTTGAACTAATGAAAGCCTAGTGTAGCCAAGGCTTATTAGTTCAAATTAAGGGCTTCCTTAATCGAACTAATAAATTTGCTTATACTTTTCGAAGTAAGGGTTAATTCAAACTAGTTAGTTTGAATTAACCCAATGTGGCAATGTTAGTTCGAACTAAGTGCTTAGTTCGAACTAACCAGCACATTGAGCTCAATGCAATTGACTAATTTGAATGAAGCAAGTGCCATGCCATTAGAATTAACTAATTTGAACTAACTTTGGTAAGTGTAGACATAGCCTCAGTGACCTACATAAGGAGGCAAATCAATCTTTTGTAGCTTAGTGTGAATGCTCCCCTACACATGATAGCCCTGTATTATTCTTTATTATCCTCTTTATTTTTCCCTTCTGGTCCACTATAGAATTCCTGATCTTCCTATGAGGACAACCTTGTCACCATGGGTACAGTCCCATAGTGTGGGCCCCTTGCAAAAACCTTCCATGTAGGACAAGAGAGAATGTGAAAGATCTGTGGGTGTGTTGTTTTTGGGGAGATCTTAGGTCTTGTTTCTCAAAAGTGCTGAACTAATTTAGGGTTGGGCCATTATATTTCTCAAGAGGCAATTCCTTGTTACTTTTTTATCTCAGTGACAATATCATCTCAGCATTTACAGTTGGAGGTTAAGCAACTAGTCAAAGGTGTTTAGCAAAGGATTGATGCCAACTATCATGTCATCTTAGAGGTGTGTGAGTGGTGAAGAAAGAAGAGGAGGATTTAGATGAGGAGTCTAGCCTTGGAATAGGAGTGTCCTGTCTAGTTAAGGGCTGCTGGGGTTACAGGCAATGTCGATTTAGCTTGATGCATACATCTTAATTAGCTTACAATTAATTAGCTTACAATGTATTTGAATAGTAATTGGCGCACAGAGGCCTGTCTGTGTGGAATAACCTGCAAGATTAGTGGCCTACATGCTATAAAACAGGCCCTTTAGAAAAGCTAATGTGTTTGGCAGGTAGCTAGATCAACCGATACTTGTCTGTCACAGAGGGCAGACAGTTGCACAAGATGCCCTTTCTCTTGAAAAATAAATGTTGGTATGTTTATACAATATGCAAGCATGGGGTTTTTTGGGCTAAGATTACAGCCAGGCATACATTGGCCACTGTGTATAAAGACAACCACCATCGCCACATAAACCCTGATGCTGCAGCTTTGTATGAGCAGATCCTAGTACCCCATGTGGAGCTCCATTGAAATAAAAGGGTTTCCCAGGAAGATCTGGGAATCTACCCATCCAGAGCCAGTTGGGACTGGGGCCTTATACATTATGATAACAGATGCTCGAGGGAGCCTTAGCTAGAAGGCAAATACTCAAATCTAGGATTTGAATGTTATGATTATGTGACACTTTTGTTGTTGGACAAACTGATATATATATATATGCTAAATTCCTTCTTCCTAAACCTTCATGCTTGAATCCAGAGTAATTGAAATAAGATATTTCTCTTTCATGTTTACAGTGCTTGTTGGTCGGTCAAGAAATGACTTTTCACAGGAGTAATTGATATCTTTCCTGCTTCAATCTTTGTAAACTCTGAAATCTAATATATATAATTACTTCCAATTAGCTCTCATATAGGTCATTCTAACCCTGAAGAATTACTGATGTCACTTTTGCTTGTTAGGCAAGTAATATTCTGCAAAATCTTTTGAGCTAAATTAATTGCCCTATCTGTTATTGATCTGTTTGGTTCATGCCATTGATTTACTTTTAATGGCATTTGCAAAGAGAATTGATAGATAAACCCTTTTTCAGTAAAAAAGAACCACCAAATCTTTTCCATTGTTATAGAGTTTCTATTGCTATAGATAAATAGGCTTGGCACAATAAATAAAAAGTCATGGGAATTTTAAGTTAGGGAGGCATGTTTTCTAACAGACAAAACTAACTTTTGAAAATTACAAATCCGTTTGATATATTTTCCAAGAAAAAAAATCCCTTTAAACTCTTACACATTATGCACTTCAGCATGCTCAGGAGATAAGGAACCTGTGTCTTAATATCAACCTTTCTATTGTAAATGCAAACAGATTCCTGGAATTGTTGCATTCATAATGCCAGTGATGGTCCAAAGGTTAGTAAAGTGAAATTTTTTCACTTCTGTGTGAAATTAGCTGGCAGTCTCAGCCCAGAGATCACAATTGATTGTGCCTAACAATATCATTGGCAGCCTCAGCAAAAAGATCAAGACTTGAAGATCAAGGAGAACAAAATACCCTCTTGCTGCGGAACAAAGGTTTCCCCGGATCATGACTGGAGCATAGTGCAGATAAGCTTGTGTAAACCATTGCCCATGGGTGTGTTATTGGCAGTGAGGGATCAAACCTGGGACCTCTGAATCTTAAGGCAGGTGAGCCAGTCAGAATTTGGCTCTTTGAATGTTGCTGCTGTTCTTTCTAGCCACATAACCTGTTGCTTCCTACCGTTTAATCAGAAAATGTAGAACTGTTAATACCTCTGAGGCAAACCAGACGATCTTATTAAAAACACTCTGCACCTGGTTATCAGCACCTCAAGAGCTTTTGCTGCATATTTCACTCTCTTCTTCAGGCATAATGACCTTGAAACAATTTATGCAGAATGCTGAAAAATGACCAAGAGCAACATTTTAATAACTTTCATAACATTAAATTACAGGGGAAAAGAGACTTTATTGTGTTGAGCAGCTGGTATACATTCCAGAAGGATTCACTGAAAACCTTTTGCTTCTTGCTTTAAGTTGAGTCCTAATTGATCCCACCAGCATAACCCAACTAATGTTTGAGCAAAACATAATTATGTAAGCATTTTAGAAAATGTCATGATTTTTGCTCCTAGGAATCCAAGGCCCTTAGAAGTGATTGGCTTCATACCAGATCTATTTGGACCAATTCTGTGATTGTAAAAGGACAAATGTTTAATTCCCTTCACAAAACAGACTCAATTTGTATCCCATTAAAAAAAAAAAAAAAAAAATCACCAAAAGACAAGTCTGGTCTTGGTTACGGGCCAAAATTTGCTCCTGCCAGAGTTAATAACCATCCCATCACTCCATGTCACAAAAACAATGCGTTTCCAGACCTTGCTCCCATCTAGCCAGAGAGGAAGGGAGGGTGAATCTGATTTCACAGGTCTGGTTGCAACCCCCTTGAAGTTGGGACCTCCAGGTTGCTACCCCTGGACTAGACTTTTTAAAGTGTAGTTGTGCTCTGAAAAATGACTATAAAAATGGCACATAGTTCTATGTTCACAGGCTTTCCTATCAACTTTGTTTGTCTTGCAAGTAAATATCCAAGCCCTCTAAACAAACCTTAAAATCTGAATGTTAAACTAGATGGTGCATGAGAAAAAAAAACAATTTCCCATAATAAAATATCATGGTGTCAAACTATGCCATCAACTATGTCTGTGCAATCCCATTTGCCTCTGTGTAATGTCCCATGTCACTGGCGGGCTCTCCCTTTGGGGGCCTCAGGGGAATTAACAGTGGCGGGGCACCCTTTTCAGCACAGAGTCAGTTGCCCCGGGTCCCTCAGGCAGGGTGGGGCAGGCACAGTACAGAGTCAGTTACCCCCGGCCTCTCAGGCGGGGCGGGGCAGGCCCAGCAACAAACCTCTGTAGAGGGTTGCTAGGGATTTGAATGCTCCGGGTTGTTAGGGAAAGGGGTGAGGGAGGGGGACGCAGGCCCACCCACTCCACTGCGTCCCAGCCCAGGGCCCTATCCAGTGGCAGATGGGTCTGCCATTGCGGTCACCGGGGCTCCTGCCAAAACACACTGACTCTGGGCAGCTCCGCCATTCACTAGGTGGCAGCCAGCTGCCCCTGGGCTACTTCCTCCCACCCTGGGGATTGGGGTACCTGTATCCGCCGAGTCTCCCTCCGGGTCCTCAGGGTAGATTGCTCGGGGAATCCCACCCAGGCCCTCTGTGTCCATAGGCGATAGGTCTGGGAACTCCTGTGGCTCCTCGGCAGAGGGTAGCTCCTTCAGGTCATAGGGCCCCACAGCGGGTGTCTGTTCCTCAGGGTCTTCAGCTGAGGGGAGTTCCTCAAGGTCACAGGGGATCAGCGGTTCTTCAGGTTCCTCCGGGGAGAGGGGCTCCGCACTTGGTTCCCAGGGAGACTTTCTCCAGACTCTAGGCTCAGGAATCCCCTCCCAGTCGCTGGGGCCCAGTAGACTGGGTGGGCCATATTGCCCTCCAGTCCAGGGTCCCCATGGCCATCCTTCAGTCAAAGCCCAGCCTGGCCTAGTCCATGGCCTCCCAGGCACCCCTACTGAGCTGTCTGGCTTGGCTTTTATACCTCCCCTTCCTGCCTGGGCCCCACCCCTCCACTTCCGGGGCTGCAGGCCTGTAGTACTACTGTCTGGCCAGAGGGGGCGTTCAGGCCTATCCTCTGGCCCAGGCTCAGAGGAAGGCCAGGGTCCTTTTCTACACTCCAGAAGGACTATATGATTTCAATAGGTGTAACTGAGTGCATAACTGGAAGACAATGGCATTGCACAGTTGTGTAATTACAGAGCTCTTTCCTTGCAAGTATGTTACACTCTCCATTACCTTTATTTTTACTCTAGAAGATGCCTGATTTTTATTTTTTTATTGTTCATCTTTCTTCTTTTTGGGAAGGTTTTGAACTGTTAGCTCTTGCCAGCTTTCTGGGGCTCTTTATTTACTATGAAGCAGAGTTGTTGCTTAGATGAATAAATGAGTGGGTGCAGGGTTAAATATTGATTCATTGTTAGGGAGCCTGCATTCAAAGAAAATAACCGTTCAAAGGGTTGGCATGCATGAGAAGGAGAAATGTCAGTAAGGATTTTAGTGAAGTGATGATATTCATCTTTTCATGCACTGCTATTAGTTGAAAGATAGACTTGTCATAGACTACTATGTACTATTTAATAATAATAATAATAATAATTAATACTTTGCACTTATGTAGCACTCTTCAGCTATAGATCACTCCATTGTTTATGAAGGAAAGGAAGCATTATTTCCCTTTATAGATGGGGAAACTGAAGCCCAGAGAGTGGCTTGTCCAAGTCAATGCAGAGATACAAAGAATACCCAGCTGTTCTGTCTCCCAATCAGCTTTCCTTTTCCCTGGATCACACTGTGTCACTTTGGCAATATAGAAATGGATCTGATCCAAAGCCCTACATTAGGAGAAACCTGAACTTTGGGGGCATTTGAAATCCAAACTCAGGTTCAGATTTCATACAAAGTTCATTTCTTTGTATTGTGTGTGTATTGTGTTATACAGAAACCCCAGACCCCAAATCTGAGAAATCTGATTATTCAAAATGCAGATGTGTATCCAAATGTGGGGGGTCTAGATTATCTCTAGTGATATGAATTATCTTTAATGATATTATGTACCACTATCATTCTGGAGGCAGCTCCTGATGCAAATTGGCATAATTCCATTGAAATCAATTAAGCTACAGCAGTTTTCCCCAGAAGATCTCCATCCAGGAATTTTAAAATTCCACTTGCCCTGCAGAAATACATTGTTTATGAAGGACAGGAAATGTCCTGCAGGGTAAAGCCCTTGTGTAGTAGATTACTAATTTCAAGAAAAAAAACTCCGATCATATACTCATCTACAATGCTAGCCTTGACTCTGCCTGCAAGATGGTACCTACAGGGCCAGACATTGATCAGTTTCATCAGCGTGAATTCAGAGGAACTCCACTGGCTGCCATGGAATTGTTTCAGATTACGATGGTGTTGATTGGTTACTACACACTGGCATAGGGTAAAATGGGATTGGGACTGCTCTGTTTATGCTTATCTTAGGTCTGTGCCTCCTTGGCTTTGCTAGATCTGTCTCTATGGTGAAGATAGGCAAAGCAGAGTAATACCAGTAATTTTTTAAGGAGACAGCAAGGTCAAGGATACCATAATCTGTCAACAAAGTTTATTTTTCCTTCATAATAAAAACTGAGGAAGTAATTTTCATCCTGGATTACATTGCATCCTTTGGAAAATGACATTGAAAGTGCATCTTCTGAGAGCTTTTCCACCAGAAGCACCCAAAATTCCAATGGCAATAGAAGGGCTGCTGTTCTGTGTAGTCTCAACACCTGAAAAGAGGATACAATATATTAATCCTGCAATACACACACATAATCTATTGGCGCTTCCATCTTTCTGATAAATGCAAACAAGGTCGGTCGATCGGTCTGTCTCAGGACTTTGTATTACAACCTGTCATCATGTCTGGGCACATTCGACGTAAAATAGATTGGCAGTAGCCAAACTCTAATGGACTTCATGGAGTCTCTCTTCTCTGTTATTGCATTACATAAAGGTCTGTATGGGATAGCGTATTTTTGAAAGGAGCAGGGTAGATGGATCTGAGGTTTAGATTGTGAAAGTCATGTTTATTTATGGTGGAAAAACCTAATCTAATCAAAAAGTATGTGATCACCACCTGACAGGTACAAAGACAGCATGTCTGGATATTGTGGATACTTTGAACATTCTGTGACTATGCATGGAGTGTCAAATTATAATGGCTAAATTTTTGAAACTAGAGTCACGCACCATTTATTTAGGTGCTTAAAGATGGGTTTTAGGTGTCAAACTTCACCCATGTTCTTGGTGTATGTTCTTCACATTGAAATGGGTGGCTTAGCAGCAGTAAGTGTGGTTATGAAGAGGAGAAGAAACATTGCAGAGGCAAATGCTATAGAGATTTCTTGTTCCTAGTACTGAATAATGAATGTCCAGATACCTGTGGTTTGCTTCTGTGAAGCTGGAGGATGTAGGACCATAAGAATTCACTGTTCTTAAAGAAAGCAACATCTGATGGCTTGTGAGCAGCTTGGTATCCAAATACAGTAGTAAGTGCAATTTTACCTCTTTGCACTTACTGTAGGGGCGGTCCCTGAGAGCATTGCTTCCACAGAGCCCTGGGCTGGGGACCTGGTGGAGAGGGAGGGCCCAGGTCCCACTATCACACCCACTTCAGGGCTGAGGTGCAAACACAGGAGAATCCAGATTTCCGGCTTAAGGTCAGGAACAGATATTGCTACCATCCTGATGAAGGGGAAGGGCTGGATGTCAGGTTCTCTAACCACGAAGTCACCCAGACCTCTGAGACCCCTATCACACATGCCTGCTACTATTCCTCTCTTTGCAATCAATCAGCATTTTTGTGCTGTGAAAGATTTGAGTTTTTCGTGATCAGCTTGCTATTACACGCTGTTTAACTGCCAACACTCCCCTTTGGGAGGAAGCACGCACTCAGCATGAAAACCACAGTAGAGGAGACCAGAGAGGTTACTTATCCACTTCTATAAATTCAGACAGCACTATGCTGTATCATTGCTTCACATTTAATATGCAGATTTCTCTGAGTAACTTCATCAGCAAAGATTTGAAATCATCCAAACATAAATTAGGACAGAAATTTAGTCCAACTTCAGTCTCTACATTACGCAGGTACAAGTCCTGAATATCTAAATGCTGAAACGGGAGCCCTTTGCTTAACTCTTCCGTTCTGTGAGTGGTGGGTAATGGGCACATTTCCATTAACATGTGTGCATGTATCAGAGGATACCTACAAAGAGTTGAACTGTGACTGGCACTCTGAGCATCTTTCATAGAATCTTAGGGCTGGAAGGGACCTCATGAGGTTGTCTAGTCCAACCCGTGCTAAAAGCAGGAGCACTCCCATTAAATCACCCCAGCCAGGGTTTTGTCTAACCGGACCTTAAATATCTCCAAAGACGGAGATTCCACCACCTCCCTAGGCAACTAATTCCAGTGCAAGAACCAGGCACTGATTCACATTAGCATCTGCTTGTCTGCCATGATTCCAAAAAGAAGCAGGGGAAGCAGAATAATGGCACCTTTCCCTTCTGAGATCATATGTACTGCCTCTGAGGAGCAGTGGAGTTGCCCCACGCACGCTAACAGCTCCCAGAAGGCACCCTTGCTAATTTAGTCAAAACACCTCCTGGAAGCTCCAAGTGCAGTGAAGCTCAAAAGCTACCATAAAACTCGCATTGACTTTAATGGGAGCAGTGTTAGGGCAATCCTGATTGCTGTCTAAAATCCCACCCTCCTACAATATGGCTGAATATATCAATGAATCCATTGGTCCCTAGTCTCTCCAAAATTTACAACCTGCAGATACCCATGGCTTCGTCTACATTTGTAAATTAAGTCGACTTAAGATTGCTTAAGTCGACTTAATTTACCCTGCGTCTACACTACAGTTTCCTTAAGTCGACTTAAGCAACTTGCTTAAGTTGACTTAAGGAAAATAAAGTCTACTTAATGAAAATTAAGTCGACTTTATTAAACCTAGATTTAGTTCGATTTAGGGCTTAAGTCGACTGCCTAGAGTCGACTTAAGCCAGTGTAGACATGGGGTAGCCCTAAATCGACTTAGGGCTACCCCAGGACTGCACCAATGCCCTCCCTGCCGGGGGGGGGGGTGCAGGGGGAGCCTGGCATGCCCCCCCAAAGAGCAGGGCAGAGCCCTGCCCACCCTGCCTCTATGCCCTGCCAGGGTCCCTGACCCCCTTTGTCCCATTGTATCTATGTACAATGGGGCAAAGGCTGAGCCCCCTGACACTGGGCAAGGGGTGCCCCCCTGACCCCATGGACCTACCCTAGGTCCCCCTAGCCCCTAGAAGTCGACCTAAGCATCCAGTGTTGATGCTCTAGGTCGACTTTGTAAGTTCCCCCCAAAGTCGACTTAAAATTTAAGTGTAGACTCACTAAGTCGACTTAAATTTCCAAGTGTAGACACAGCCCATATGTCCAGCAATAGCATTATAATACTAGCAAATCCACAATTGCAGAATGAGGGTGAGGAGCTTACCAAATGTATCCCTTCCACCTTTGCAGGGAGGTGCAGCCTGGCATTGCGCTATAAGTAAAGCTGAATGAAATACCTATTGCTTTTCACTTCATTTGGCGTTGTTGTGGCAAACCCTAAGCAATGCAAGATGTTGTGTAAAGCGGTGTAAGAACTCTTGCAATGCAAGGTACGTCAACATGGCGACAAAGAGTCATGGCACAGCAGGGTCCCAGAGCCCTGGCTCCAGTTCAAGCCTTAATGTCTACATTGCAATTTTATAGTCCTGCTGGCTGAGCCCCATGTCAGCTGACTTGGGCCAGTTGTGGGTCATCTGTTGCAGTGTGGACATACCCACTGACTTCCATCAGATTTCATAATGCACCAGTTCTTTCACATGTCAAGCTTCTCAAGCAACTCCAGGTCTGAGCTCTGCCATCAAAGTAGTAAGGTCTAAATAGTGCATTATGTTTTCATTTCATGCAGGGTCAGTAATTTAAGAGTAGGCTTGCTAGGAAGAAATTCAACCTGCTTACCCTGACAATATGGGATGAATACTAGAGAGGATTTATGGGCCTTATCCTGCACACATACACTGAAGGTGCTGGGTATCTTGCTCTTATCTTCGGTAGGGGTAGGATGGGTCTGAGCAGTGACATTCATGTGTTTTGATAGACAAGAAGCTCATGAATATATGAGGACTCACTCGAACAAAATCACCACAATGACAACAACGTTGCTTCTTGTCCTGCACTATTCAAGCTAACTCCTAGGGGAAGACTGGCCAAGGACTTCCAATGAAGCCGAGGTGGCTGAAGACTGGTGCCTGCTGAGCCTCTGGAATATTTATTCAGCCATTATCACAGGTTACAGCTGAAAGTCCTCAGCCTAGGTGCTACCTCATGAAGCTCTCAGGATATGAGTGTGCCAGGAGGTGCTGCTCATGGTAAGAGGGATGCTCCAGCACAGAGCTAACACACCAACTCCCACAGCCCTTTGCGAGGTGCAGTTTACCTCTCGCCATGTGCAGACAGCTCAGCTGGCTGCTGCATGTGGGGAGCCAGGGCCCCACCTGCCCCCCGGATGGCACACGGTGAAGTAAGGAGGGAGGCTTCAAGCACGCCTGTAGGCACATGGGTTGGAATATTGGCCATTATACTGGCTGTGTAAAGGGGACGTGTGCGCGCTCTCTCTCCTTCATTGCACACCAACATGAGGTCCAGCAAAGAGGGCTGAAGTCATGCAGTGTTTCTGGTGGGAGGTGCGGCAGGGCTGGATATAACCCTGATAACCCTGAATATTTATGGTCAGATCGTGCCATGAGGGCACAGCAGTGGCTTGGGGAACTCAAGAAAACATTGTGTCTCAGTGAGCTTAGTGGAGAAAAGTAGTGCAGGCAGTGGGAATGGTGAGAGAGAGTAAGGAGGGGGGCTACTCAAAATGATCAGCAGGGGGAAAGGGGATGGAGCGAAGCAGCTGCCAGTGAGTTGGGAGAGAGAGTTTGGGAAGAGCTGGTTGAAAGTTTCCATTAACTTGGATTTTTTTCAACAAAAAAATTCTCCTTTGACTAAAATGACATTTTTTGTTTAAAAAAAGAAAAAAGCCATTTTGGTTGGATGATTTTTGTTTTTCAACAATTTTTCAAAATGAAAAATTGCATTCCCTGTCATGGGGGGAAAGCCACCTTCTCTCACTTTTTCTTTTAAACTTCTTCCGGAACTCCACCGCCCTTCCTTCTTTTAAAGTGAGAGAAAATGTGTCTTCCCTCTACAAAAAAAAAGTTGCACTTCTCTATCCCCTGAATAAAAATTCTTGAACCAGTAGTTCTAATACTGGGAAAGAGGCATTGCAGATGTATGCAGGAGTGTGAGCCCCATGTTAATTTCTTCTTGGGTTCCCACCCAAATATCATTAAGCCTCTGACTTGTGGGGTACTAATACACTGCTAGAGTGATCCAGTCACAACATTCATTCCAGTTTTGGCTGATTCTGGATGGGTAGATGGAGCCATATCATAGAATTCCATCCAGGGTGCTGTATACATGCTAATACTTGGATACAGTGTGGAAATGATGGTGAAGTACCACAATGCTGGCTGACGCCCAGGTGGCTGGAAAGCCATGATGATTTCTGAGGACACGCCATAATGCAGATTTGAGTATGCTTGTTTAGCAGTCTGCATATTCTTAATAATTTCTCCAAATGCCTAGTTCTCAGTGCTGACAGCTGACCTCATAGCTCCTGTTGGCCAGCAGATCATAAAGGTGTTTCTGAGCTCTGTAAAACACAAGTAAAGCACACATTAGAATTCCCAGTGTATTTCACTGAGCTGACAGATGATAAATAATTGATCAGTCGTAGATCAATACAGCACACATCCCACCTGCTGAGGTCTTTTTTTAGGGACACAGGCTTGAGTGTTCACCTCTTTTTAAGTATGGAGGAGCATGAGATCCTAAAGATGGTTGCAGCCTTACTTGCACCCTCTTGTAACCTCATTAGGATGTGATTATTCTGACAATTTTATGAGGCCTCTTTTCAGCAGGCACAGTTTTGGAGAAGTCGCCACTGCATTGCTGTTCTCAGTGCTGTGAACTCTAGATGCTACCTATGCTACTAAGAGCTTTTCCATTTGAAAGGTGAACTGCAAAGCTGAAAAAAAGAAACCCAAGTGTGCTCTTTATTGCTTTTCTATTATTCATAATGACAGTCTCAGTCTATTCCTTTGCTTGTTTTCTAACAGAAATATCAGGCCTTGACTTCCTTTTTTTCTTGCAGATGCTCTGGAGGATAATAGAACCAATGGGACAAAGATGTTGCAATAGACAGAAGCACTCCAGAAAGCTTGGTCCTGTGGCTAGGTCACTGTCTTGTGCATCGGGAGACCTACATTCTGTTCTGGGCTCTGCTACAGCCATGGGCAAGTCACTTCACTTCTGCGTGTCTCTGCTCCTCCTTCTATCCTCCTCCGTTTACATGCTAAGCAATTCGGGGCAAAGATTATATCTTACTCTGTTTGTACAGCTCCTAGCACAACAGAGCCCTAAGCTCAGTTAGAGCTTCTAAGCACTATTGTTATAATAATGCTGCCCCACTGCTGGTTGGGAGCAGAGGTCAAGTTTTTCAGGTCAACTGGAAACAAAATCATTGACTAGAATTCTAGGTATACTCTGATCAGTTTGTTTTCTTCACGCGTATACATGCAAATCCTGAAATAGAGGGGATCACAAATGGCAGAGTGATCTCCTTGAAGGGATCTCAGTCCAAACACCAGTGCAACTCTGCCTCAATAATTGACATCAAACTCTTGGGCTGTTTGGCACAGCTCCTTTAAAGCCATTACATCAGAAAACCAACAAGACAGCATATTCTTCCAAGACTGACAACTTACTTGGATGCTAAGAAAATACTATGAATGAGTAAGTCTAGGTGTAACAGCATCATCTAATGACCACAAGAACAACAAGAGCATAAGTTGCAATGTTTCCTGCCCACGGTTAAAGGGATATTCAGTCAGACTCTGTTTAAAATTTTTGTCATGGAGTCAAACAGTATTTAACAAGAAAACAAATTGAACCTGGTCTGATTCAATATTTCCTTTTCTTTCAGCTTGGAGTTTGGAAATCTGCTGCTTGAGTTGCAACCTGTTGTGATTTCAGTCTAGATCTCCTGTCCTCCAAAGTATCCTCCAGCAAAAACAGGCCAGTGAAAATTTGATATTCCTGTTACGTCTACAAAGAAGAAATTGTTTTGATAATTGGACATCTCTGTGCATCAGAAAGGGCATTAAGAGGACTTATTTCCCCATTTGCAGGTCGCCTTTGACACTTGTTGATGTCTGATATTCAGGTAACCTTCAGTTAGGAATCAGGGCCCAATATGACTATAAACATGTGCATGGGAAAAAAATTATCCAAAAATGGGATATGTAACCTGCACAGTCTCATCCGATCAATTCCATGTTGATATAAACAGCGGGTATGATTATAGCAAGACTGACTGTCTATGTAAGGTACTTCCATGCAATGTTCCCTCTAAGGTTTGGCGGCTTGTGTGCAAAATTTTCAAGCCGTGTGCAAAACTTTTTCTGAATAAAATTTTTGTGTAAACTCACACGACAGAAATTATAGGCATTAATTGAAGTTAAAGTAATTGTAAATAGAATTAATTAATTGTGTTTAATTGAATTTGAATGAATTTTGAATTGAAATTTAATTTTTAGAAAGGTTTTTATTTAAAATTAATTTTTTAAAAGTTTTTTTTTAAAAAGGAAGGAAGGAAAAAAGAAGGAAGGAAGGAAGGAAGGAAGGAAGGAAGGAAGGAAGGAAGAGAAAAAGAGAGAAGGAAGGAAGGAAGGGAGAGAAAAAGAGAGAAGGAAGGAAGAGAGAGAGAGAAAAAGGAAAGAAGAGGAAAGAAGGAAGAGAAAGAAGAAAGAGGGAGGAAAGAAGAGAGAGAGAGAAAAAAGAAGGAAAGAAAAAGGAAGACAAAGAAGGAAAAAAGAGAAAGGAAGAGAAAGAGAGGAAGAAAGAAAAAAGAAGGAAAGCAAAGGAGAGAAAGGGAGAGAAAGAAGGAAGGAAGAGAAAGGGAGAGAAAGAAGGAAGGAAGAGAAAGAAGGAAAAAAGAAGAAAAGAAGAAAGGGGAAGGAAAGAAGAGAAGGAAGAGAAAGGAAGGAAGCAAAGAAAGAGAGAAAGAAGGAAAGAAGAGGAAACAGGAAGAGGAAGGAAGGAAGAGGAAAGAAAAAAGAAGGAAGAGAGAAGAAAGAGGAAGGAAAGAAGAGAAAGAAAGAAAAGGAAAGAAAAAGGAAGACAAATAAGGAAAAAAGAGAAAGAAGGAAGAGAGAGAGGAAGAAAGAAAAAGAAGGCAGGCAAAGGAGAGAAAGAAGGAGAGAAAAAGGAAAGGAAAGGAGAGAAAGAAGGAGAGAAAAAGGAAGGGAGAAAGAAAAAAGAGAGAAGGAAGGAAGAGAAAGGGAGAGAAAGAAGAAAGGAAGAGAAAGAAGGAAAAAAGAAGAAAAGAAGAAAGGGGAAGGAAAGAAGAGAAGGAAGATAAAGGAAGGAAGCAAAGAAAGAGAAAGAAGGAAAGAAAGAAAAAAGAGAAGGAAGAGAGAAAGAAAAAAGAGAAGGAAGAGAAAGGAAGGAAGGAAGGAAGCAAAGAAAGAGAGAAAGAAGGAAAGAAGAGGAAACAGGAAGAGAAAGAAGGAGGAAGGAAGAGGAAAGAAAGAAAGAAAAAAGAAGGAAGAGAAGAAAGAGGAAGGAAAGAAGAGAATGAAAAAAAGGAAAGAAAAAGGAAGACAAATAAGGAAAAGAGAAAGAAGGAAGAGAAAGAGAGGGAGGAAGAAAGAAAAAAGAAGGCAGGCAAAGAAAGAAAGAAAGAAAGAAAGAAAGAAAGAAAGAAAGAAAGAAGCCAAGGCCGCTGGCGGGGGAGGACCCTACCACGGCCCTGGGAAGCCGCCGGTGGGGCGGTGCAGACCCCAGCCCCGGAGGCTAATCCCGGCCCCGTGCTGGGAGGCCGAGGCCATGGATTAGCCTGGCCCCAGCCCCGGCCCCGGCTCCGGGCCGAGAAGTCGAGGCAGTCGGCGGGTGGGAGTCCGGGAGCCCGCCGCGGCCGCAGCCACCCCGCTGCCCTGGCCGCGTGGGGCAGGCAGGCAGGCCTGCGCTCCTGACCCTAGCCTGAGCCTGCCTGTCCCACCCTGGGGGTGGGGAGGGCCAGCCCAGAGGCCGGGCGCAGGCCGGGTCTGCCGCGGCAAAGCCGCAGCCCCGGGGGTCGGAGGGAGCAGCGGGGGCTGCCAGCCTGCATGGGGGTCCCTCACTGCTGCGCAGGGGGTGCGACAGCCGCTGCGCGGCCGCGCACCCGCGCAGCTTAAAGGGAACACTGCTTCCATGGTCCCTTTTTCCTTAGTTCCAAAGGTGTAGCTGTGTTAGTCTAGGTCATGTCTTAACTGACTGCTAAGTCAATATGGAAAGATTGATCTGATGGTGGTGATTTACTGTGATTTTTTTCCCCTAGGTTCTGTGCTAATGCCTTATCCATATCCTCCCTTTCTGAGTGGTTATTATATACAAGAAAAAAGCAATATAAACCAAATGATGGAAAATCATCTTCCTCTGTTGCTTCTGGAGGCTCAGAACATAGCAGATGGTCTGACAGTCTAGTATTAAATTAATGGTGAAAGATTTTTAATAAAATACAAATATGGGAGATGAGGACATAATGATTAAAGCTGATAACAGAAATGTATTCCTGTATCCCTCCTCAGTCTTCTCTTCTGCAGGTTAAACAAGCCTAGCTCCTGCAGCCTCTCCTTATAAGTCCCCCAATCATTTATGTTGCCCTCAGCTGACTCTTTCCAATTTGTCCACATCCTTTCTGTAGTGCAGGGCCCAAAACTGGGCACAGTGCTCCAAATGAGGCCTTACCAATGCTGAATAGAGAGGAATAATCACTTCCCTTGATCTGCTGGCAATACTCCTACGCATACAGCCCAATATTCCATTAGGCTTCATGGCAGTAAGGACACACTGTTGACTCAAATCCAACTTCATATCCACTGTACCCCCAAGTCCTTTTCTGCCGAAATGCTCCCTACTCAGTTGGTCCCTAATCTGTAGCAGTGCATGGGATTCTTCCATCCTAAATACAGGATTCTGCGTTTGCCCTCATTGAACCTTATCAGATTTCTTTTGGCCCAATTTTCTAATGTGTCTAAGTCACTCTGTATCCCAATCCTGCCCTCCAGCATGTCTACCACTCCCCACAGATTAATATCATCGGCAAACTGTGTGAGAGTGCAATCCACCCCTTCCCCCAAATCATTAATGAAGATGTTGAATAAAACCAACCCCTCGGGACTCCACCTGTTACCAGCTGTGTAGTGGATTGCAGGGGCTTAAAACCTCCGGGCAGCTGCCACTCCCACCCCACCTGTCTGAGCTGGGGAGAAAACCAAGTCAGCAGTATCATGCCTTTTAGCTGAGGGCTGATTAGGGCAGGGAACAGCTGGCTCCCTGGAGTCAGGTGATATAAGGGGAGTAGAAAAGGGAAACAGGGAGGGAGGACCAGGCAGGAGGGTTGGAGTTCTTCACGCAGACTGTGTTGGGGTGAGCCAGGGCAAGAAGCCCAGAGCCTCCAGGCTAAGCTTAAACTCTGGAGAGGGGACTAATCACTGAAAATAAAGAGAGCATGGCTGTTTTAAACCAAGTGAATCATCTGTTATGAGCAGGGAGCTGAAGAGATTCACTACAGGCTGTCAACTACACATCAAGCCATTGATCACTACCCGTTGAGCCCAATGATCCAGCCAAGTTTCTAACCACCCTAGATTCCATTCAACCAATACTTATTTAAATTGCTGGTAAGAATATTGTGGGAGATTGTGTCAAAATCTTTGCTATATTTAAGGTATATCAGGCCCACTGTTTTCCCCACATCCATAGAGTCAATCATCTCTTCGTGGAAGGCAATCGGTTGATGAAATAGTAAATGATGATAAATTCTAAAATCAGTTGATGAAATAATGTCCATTAACTAATTTGTCAAAGAATAGATTATTTGCTGAGCTGTGTTATTTAACAAATAATTTTAGCCAGTATTCAACCAGCTCTTCTACCAACCCATAAGAAAAGAGGACAAATAGATGCACCTGAGGAAAAAAATGTTGAGTGACTCAGATATGACTGTTATCATGGTGCCTAATAGTTCTCTACATACAGGGTCATTTCTGCTTTATCTGTACCAGCTCTGGAATGCTGTTCTTCTCATTGCCACATGGGTTATAGGAAACCCAGTGTGTGACTGTATTGAGTCAAAAATGAAAAAAATTAATTGCATAGTCACATCAATACAGTTGTGGCCACATTTAGTAGTGGTGAAATTGTTAAATGCAGTGTCGTTGGCCAGTTAAGCCTAAGGAACAGAATCACGTGAAAAACATCTAATACTTTAGAGACCGGAATGAGAAAGTTTATTGGAAATAAGAGAAATTTACCTTAAAATTTCAGTGTAATTTTTAAAATCAGTATATGTAGCTGAGAACTGCCTGGAATCCACTGGCTTTCATTTCCTATGCTCACTTCTGGAAAATTGTTGCTCATCCACCTATGAATATCTGACAGCTGGTTAGAAACCCTTGAGGTTCCCTAAGGAACAGTCAGTTTCAGAGGATACTAGTTCATTGTGAGCATTCACATGCCAAGTCAGAGTGTGCTGAAGAGATCTTTTCGCAAATGGGAGCACACAGATCAAAACCAACATCACAGGCCAACAACTTGGCTCTGAAAATTGCCAGGGGTTAGTTAAATGAACAGAAGGTGAAAACAAATGATCTCTTGTTGCAAAGTAGTGATATTGGAGAACTTGTAGTACTGTGCCTCAGAGGAAGGGAGAAACACATCTCCAGGGGGCCATGCAGAGATTCTAACTGAAGACAGCGTTAAAAGGAGCACCCAGGAGAAGAACAAAAGAATGAGAGCTTTTAGATAGAAAAGTGGTCTGTACCCCATGTTAAAAATGGCCTTTGTGAAGCGTGCTTGTGAAGTACATCTCTAAAGAGGAGTACTGCAGCTTGATCAGAGAGAGCAAATAGGCAAATGTAACCCACCAAGGTGAAAGTAAAATTGGTGAATTGAATACTGACTAATGTAGCCATTTTAAAAGAGAACAAGGGGCAGAGAGATGTTGAAAACAGGGATCCCTGTAGACATCCCCATGTAGTGAGCGTCCGTTCTCCTACCTCCAGTAAATGTCAGTTTTGTGCTCCCATGGACAAGGGGCACAAAGTGGAGTGTGTCAGCCTCAGCCTGACTCAGCTGTTTGGGCTAGTTACTCCACAGGAGGAGTGAGAGCATTTCCAGCTGGTTAGATGAGTAAATTCCCTTTGGTACCTACCATTAGATTTAGGTGGAGGCTCACTCCACTGAGCAGAATGGTGGCCCATTGCTTAAGTGCCAGTCTGGGACTCATGATATCTGGGTCAACTTCTTATTCTGGTACTGGGCTTTTGTGGAAGTCCCTCAGTCCCCCATTTGTAAAATGGGGATAACAGCACTATGTGAGGGGCTCAGTCACTGTGGTGATGAGAGCCAGATAGGCATTACAAGGATCTAGAGGAGGGAAAGAGATGGGATGGTTGTTACTGATGCTTTTAACTTCACTGTAGAACGGTCTGGAAAAATTCCAGCAAAACACTTGTTTGTGTGTGTGTGGTTTGAATTTGGCAATTCATCAAAATGGAAATGTTTTGTGAAGGCAGCTTGATTTGGGGAAGTTCTGTTGGAACCCAGGCTGGAAATCATGGAAATGTTCCTGTTTTCCTGCCAGATCACCTGTCTAGCTTCTTGGCAGCCTGGGAAACCTGGCTTCCAGAGTCTGCAGCTTTTGGGCAGCCTGCCAGGCTGATTAGCTCAGGATGGGGGCTTCATTCCCTCTCATCAGTTTCAAAAATGTGTGGTGGTCTGCACAATCAGAACAAAGCCAAATGACAGAATTAGTCTGTGAAACACCATTCATTTCCTTTCTCTTCCCAATTCTATTTTACTGTCTAATTATATGATGCACCACCATGGAGTTCTGAAGGGAAACACAAAGTATTTGTTACTTTTATCTCTCCTTTACGATTTACTTTTTTTTTTTTGAGGGGAGGGAGTGTGAATATTTTGCAGCCTGTTCTCATTCTACTGTGTTATGCAGTCTCTCTGCAGTTGCTCGGTTTTATTTCCAGAGCAGTCTCTGAGCCTTGCTCAGGCACATCTATTACTTTCATTTTAATCAAAACCACCCAAAGAAAGGTCTTGTAGTTAAGTTTCATGACTGTGAAAGAGCAGATCTGGGTTCTATTCCTTGTTCTATCTACAAACTTTCTGTGTGACCTCGTTCAAGTCATTTGGGTTCAAATTTTTAAAAGTACTTAAGTGACTTAACAAACAAGGAGTCCTGTGGCACTTTTAAAGACTAACAAATTTATTTGTTGCATGAAAGAAAAGTGCCACAGGAATCCTTGTTTGTTTTGCTGACCAAGACTAACACGGATCCCCCTTTGAAACTTAAGTGACTTAGGATCCTAAAGTCAAATTTTCAGAAGTGACTTAGGCATATTAGTCCCGCACCTTCAAAGGTAGGTAGGCGTCTAACTTCCACTGAGTACGTAGGTCACTTTTAAAAATGGATTTAAGGGTTCTGAGTCATTTAGGAGAGATTACCCTTAATTTTTTCATGCCTCAGTTTCCTCATCAGTAAAATGGGGCCAATGATACTTCTCTGCCATTCAAAGGTCTTGTGAAACTGCTACATTTTTGCAGGGCTATATAAAAATCCACATAGGAAGTTGCAAATTTCCTGTTCAGTATTGTTTGCTGCTGATGAGATGATCACTTGATGATTACATATTCTGTTCATCCCTCTGAAGCACCTTGTGCTGGCCACTGTCAGAAGACAGGATACCTGGCTAGATGGAAATTGTTCTGATCCAGAACGGCCTTTCTTATGTTCTTGTGTAGGAAATGGGGCATGTGTAAGGTTTTTAGAGGTGTTGCAGTGCGCATAGCATGCAAAACATTATTTCCCTAATACCAATGCTCTCTTCATGCCCATCTAACAGAACTGCTTGTGTAGCTTGAGAGAGCTGAGAATTGGCATTGTTTTGTATTTCAGTAGGAGAGAAGATTCCATGGAGATATTATAGAATCTATTTAGATAAAATAGAGCAGGTGTTCCACTACCATTATCTTTCAGCTGACAATAGCTATTTCTGTGTGACAAACACCTGGGAAGTGTTTGTGTCTATTTGATAATCTCCCTCACCTTTCTCTCTCTCCTAGGTGAAGTGATGGGTTAGGATTACACAGTTAAGACTTATTTTCACCTAGGTGGCTGTAGAAAAGCTGAATACTGTTAATGTGTGACTCCAGTAAGTACTGAGGGAGCACAGCATTCTCCCAAGCTTAGATTTGCTCTTAGTCAAACAAGGATGGTTGTGGCTGTTGCCCTCATGACATAAATAGTAACACTGAATAATTTTCCTGACAAACATAACCCCTTTTTCTGCTGGTGGAACATTTGTAAGCAGGTTGGGATGTCCTTTGAGGATTAGCTCTTCAGATTTACTCAACAAATGCTTTTGTGGGGGGGTTTGTTCCTATATCTCTGTGGATTGTCTGACTAGTTTGCACATATTTCAGACTCTACAGTCTACACTCCACCAGTATCAGTTCCCTGTGATTGCTGAGGCCGGTCACATACTGGTGAATGACTTGTTCATTGCCTTGTGTTGGTGATGGTGCAATGTCCTAGCGAGGCAGATTCCTTGGGTCACAGGTGGAGAATTCCCTCTGCTATACTCCTTCACAGGTTGCAGCATGCACAATGGGATGGAGACCTTGATCCACAGCTGTTATAAACTATTCAATTACATTTGATATTTGGTTTTACCTTTTCAAACAAAATTGAAGTAAATTTTTTTTTAAAAGTTGATTCAAATTAAACAGTTGGGGTTTTTTGGAGGGGAGGGGGATGTCAGATTTTTTTTTTTTTTTTTACTGAAACAGTTCATTGAATTCAATGTAAATTCACAGAATGTTTTGGTGGATCCATGTCTGTATTTTTGTATATTTCAGTTTTGACTGAAAAATTTTATGCAGCTCTAAAAATGACCATGTTTTCATGCAATCTAGCCATATACAGTGTATCATTTTAATATCTGCTCACAAGTTTTGTGCTGTATAAGTAAAACCAAATGCAAACTTGATGTGATACTAATAGGAAAAAGGATAAAACTGCTAATATGATCTGGAGTTTTTATTTTGATGTGATAAGCCATTTAGAAAAAATCAATATAGATTTTCTGTCTTTTACTTGATCCACTTCCTTTCCCACAGGGGAACAAGTAGGAAGACAAATTCTACACTCTTGTATCAACTGCTGTTCTTAAAATGTTTATGCTGCTGCTCTAATGGAAACACTTGAATCATTCACTTCAGATTGCTGTAACCTATTATTTTCACATCCTTTTCTTATTACTTAGTCTTAGCAAAACACCCATTTGGCAATTGTTACCTGCGCCTACATGCAAATAATAAGATATCTAGTATCAGCAAAGACTACTCATCACTTATTGCATGTCCATATGGGATTTGTGCATACAATTATGCATTTTCAGTATGCAGATTCAGGGTCCATATGTGAGTGCTGGTAGCATACGTGTACAGGTATAATTTAGGTACCCATATTTAAAAAGGATGTCTTTCAAAATGCATGCATATCTGTTAAATACGCACGGTTCTGTTACGTATTTCTGTCTAGTGGCTGGTCTACAGAGCCTGAATCTCCTACCACTAGAAAAAGCAGTTATTCCTTTAGCTCAAGCAGCAGATAGTTGTGATTTTAGAACTGGAGTCCTCAAGTCAATGCTGGTGACGATGAATGATAGGGGTCATTATTAGAGCTGATCAAAAACTTTCCATTGAAAGGGTTGGGATTTTATGCTTTGCTTTGGGGTTTTGTTTTGTTCGGTTTTGGGTCTTGTGGGGGTGGGGGGGGAGTCGTGTTGTGCAGAATGAAAACTTTCTGTATGAATGGGTCAATTTCATGACACTTGTTCCTATTAAAAAATATTCAGATGAAGCCTTTTGATAATGTCAAAACATTCCATTTTGACATTTTCAGAACAGGATGTTTTGTTTCTTTGACAACTTTTTTGTATTGAATATTTTTAAATAGAATGTATAATAAAATGTGAAAATCAAAATGAAACACTTCGGTTTTATCAAAGTGTTGCCCCCAGATGACATTTTTAAAAAATTCCCTTTTGCAGGACACTTCAGTGTGTTTTGTTTTCAGTCTGAGTGGGGTGCTGAGTGAGACAAAATGTTTCTTGATTCTGGGGGGAAATTCTTTTTGGGGTTGTAGAATGTGCTCCTTCAGTCACTCTCCTGTAACCACTAGCTGTGTGGGAAGTGTCCTTGGCTACTCAGCTATCCACACTTGCCCTCTTTAGTGTGTGTGTATCTATATACACCCTCCAGAGTCTCTCTGGGTGTACATGTGTTTTTATTAGGCCAGTACATGGTGCCTTATTTAACTCTGAAATTAAAAAAAAGAAAAAAGAAATCATGTCAGCTGAATGTTATTGCTTCAAACTTGAGTAAGATCTTAAGAATTAGTGCTTTGTCAAGGCTGCATTTAGTAAATAACAAAACAAAAGTTAAGGCACTGTTTAAAAACATCTGCTCTGAAAGGCAAATAAATAGGAATTTATTATAAACTGTAAACCAAAACATTTGTGCATCACTAATGCATGTTGTCATACCTACTATTTATTATATATTCTGTGGTTTCCCTACTAACTTGCTGTTAATTCAGTGAGACAAACTTAGTAGGTGACTGATAAAGTAGTAATGTAATTACAACCCCATAAATCATATTTCCACAGTGCTTGGCTTTCCATCCCTTTTTAATTTGTTCCTGATGCATTAGTGAATGTATTAGTGAAGATGAGAGATTAATATTTCTTTACTGTTTTTGTTTTTACAGATCTGCTTCTCAAAACAAACCCAACCACAGAGAGGGCATTCAAGTCACATGACGGTTCTAATGTAAAACCACAAAAGCGAGAAATTTCAGACTTCTTACTACTGAAATGTGGTTATCTCGCGCGATCTATAGAGCAGGTAAGGAAATGGCAATTGTAGTGCAGTGCATGTGCTCCCATTGGAGATGGTGAGCATCAAGGACATCACTGGGGGGAATAGAATGTAAGACAATATGATCCTCAGGGACCGACTAGGGCTGTTAAGTCAGAGACTCCATTACCAGTGTTCAGAGGCTCTCCAGACACATGCTGACTCAGCCAGAATTCCTCCAAGGGCTCTGAGGAGCGCACACTGGAGCAGGAGCTCCACCAACCTTCCCGAGACTGCTCCGTACACTTCGTGTGCCAGTTGAGGTTTACTGGCCAGAGCAGAGGGTGATGGCTATGGCCATATGATTACCCCACAGGAATCTATCACCAGTGGCAACACTGGACTACAGTTCTTGTGCTTGGAGACTGTAGCAGGGAGTATAAATGGAATGACCCCCACAACACACACAGGCCAGCCACAATCTGGCTGTAGAAGTCCATAAACACTACAGTAAATGACACTTTTTTCCAAGTGTGAGCACACTTTTTTGTGCCCATTATGAGTTGACTGGTATCTAAGGCCCTGAATTAGTGACTCATGTAAACACGTCTTTAATTCCATCCCTATTCAGCAACGCTCATGCTTAAAATTAAGTGGTTGAACATCCCCTATTCCACCACTGGGAGAAGCCTGCATTATCTTTTTCTTTTTAGATCCATGGGCTCATTTGATTCCACTGTTTTTTTTTGTGGTCTAATTTACTTTCTCTATGCTATTACTGTCTACTGATTGCATAGAGTCAAAAAAACCCAAACCACTTTAAACAAGTACTATTTATTTTAAATGCTGTAATGGCCCTTTTGGAGTGATGCCATTATGTAGACTTCAAAAAATATACCTTATAACATATATCAGTCATTATTAGAGCTCATGGCATAAAGGTAGGTATACAAGCCTGTGAATATTTGCTCACTAAATAGTCTCTACTCACGTGAGTAGTTCTGTTTGAAAAGAAAGAATGTTCTGTTGTTATATAGGGAGAAAAATTGTTCCTGAGGTGAGATCCTATAAAGCAGCATTTCTATTACCCATAACCTGTAACAGTGTCTTTGAGCACTGGCCATGTTATTTATATTGTGTGTGGGTAAAAACAGCTCAGATTCACTAGGGACATTATCATGGCTTTGCAGTGTTCCAGTAACACAAAACAGCTGTAAAACCAGCTTAACTGGACCAACAAATTTAATATGAAGTTAAAAGGCTGCAAAATACTGAATATAACCAAGGTGTTTCAATTACAAGAATATAAAGGAAGTGGAGACAAATAAGCATGTTTTCTTTTTGCATTTGTACAATTTAAATAAGAACCTGCCCAATAGAAATCTTTTAAAGTCTGATTAAAATGGCCATTCCTGATTCCTGTGAAGACAAATTCTCTTTGAATGAACTCTGATCTCTGCAAGTTATATTGAATGGAATTGAGATATGATTTATTGTTATACGTATTTATTGTGTTAGTACCTAGGAGCTCCAATCATGTTGTGCTAGGTGCTGTACAAACAGAACAAAGAAACAGTTCATGCATCTAAGAGCTTACAATTGAGGTAATTACCAAGGCTGAGCGAGTGCCTGCCTGCATGTGTTGGTAACTGTCTTTGTAAAAATGTGTTGCAATATTTTAGTGGGGTGGAATGTAACATTTTAAAAACAAAACAATTTTGTTGTGTTGTGTTTGTGCCATAAGATTAGACTCTTTGCCTGGAATAAGTTTGGAAAATAATTGGAACAGATTTAGTTCATTCAAGCCCAACTGTTTTTATCTACTAGAGACCAAATCAAAGGGTTTTATGTTATGAACAAAGAGGGTCTTGGGGATGGCTATATCTGCAGTGCAATCAGAGGTATAATTTGCAGTCTCTGTGGATAGACAGACCCATCCTTGCTCTAGTCTATCCAGTGTGGAGCATGGTTATAAACAGCAGTGAATCTGCAGCACCATGGACTTTAGTGCATGCTTGGAGCATAGTACTGTAAATCCAGGGGTCCAGGCAGAATTGCTCATGCAGGTACCCATACCACTGTGGCTTCACGGCCCTTTCAAGCCATGCTAGGTGGTCTGCTACTCACATGGATATGTGCACCGAAGCTGCAGTTACCTCTTCAATTGCAGGATAGACACACCTTTAGTAGAGGCATCTTAATGGACCTACGACTTAGTCCACCTGAGGACTTTCTCCATATGCTTAGCTGTTTCATTCCTTTTTCCCTTTTCACACTTTGCCATTACCCCTCCCTTTTCACCTTTGTCTCTGATTCACACATTTTGCTATCAAAGCATAATACCAACTTTTAAACACAGTCAGCAAAGCTTCAGTTTTTAATCTCTGGGAATTCATGTGCTCTCTAGTGCTCTTCTTGAGTGCAAGCAATATATGTGACTGAAGAGATTCCCCTACTAGCTGGATGAATGAACCTTCTCCTTAAACTCAGCTACTGGAGATATTGTTTTAAAGCCAGAAATCCTGAATGCTTTGCTGCAGTTATTGCTGCTATGTGGAGACAGGGACAAGGTGTGACATGCTGCAGTGCCCTGCACACCCCTGTAATGTGATCTGTGTACCTTTCCTGTTCACCCTTACAATGTAATTGTGTTTAGTCTAATGCTAGGTATGTCCTCTAAGGGCTTTTTGGAATGCTTCTGGCATGCTTTACATTACTGTTATTGTAGCATGTTACATGCAACATCATGCATGTATACAGATATGAAACATGTCCCCACATGTATTCCACATGGCTCAAGTGAGGGCAGACAAAACAGAGCTGGGTTTGCACATGCCTAGTGAAGGTATGCATACAAGAAAAATGCAGTCTAAGGTCTAGTCTACACTGCAGGGAGATACGCTATCTGTGTGCCGCAGAACGCATATCTCCTGTCAACTTAGTTACTCTTACTTACCATGGTGTCTTTACTCAGCTGCGTTGACTTGAAGGGCTCTCCCGTCAATGCAGTGTTACTCCATTTGGAGGGGTGGAGTTACTGAGTCAACGGGAGAGCACGTTGAGGATCGATTGAGCAGGTCTATACTGGCTGCTCAATCGATCCTGCTTCATCGATTCGTGGGGATCGACAGAGCATTTGCAACATAGACAAAGCCTAAGTAGCTTGGATCAAGAGGGAAGAATCACCTGATTGCAAGAAGGGGTAGAAGGAGGGCTGGAAAGAAAGACACATTTTGAACTGGTTAAGGGCTTTTTGCCACAGATTCCATCTTTTAAGCAACACTCAGAACTGAGCCCAGCCCACAGGAGAGAGGGCAGAGACAGATTAAAAATCATCACAGACAACCTATGTGGATAAGCTAGATATGGACTGTGACAGTGATCTTAGTTTAGAATGCAAGCTATCTTTTATTTGATTGTGGTTATCTCCTTGACTGATTAGCTATCTGATTTTATATATATGCCCACTTCTTAAATACTGTGTGCAGATCTGGTCACCTCATCTCAAAAATAGATATAGATATAGATAGGAATTGGAAAAGGCACAGAAAAGGGCAACAGAAATGATTGGGGTATGGAAAAGCTACCATATGAGGAGAGATTAATAAGACTGGGACTTTTCAGGTTGGAAAAGAGATGACTAAGGGGGATATGGTACAGGTCTATAAAATCATGACTGATGTGGGGAAAGTAAATAAGGAAATGTTTTTTACTCCTTTTTCACAATACACAAACTAGGGTTCACAAAAATAAACCAATAGGCAGCAAGTTTAAAATGAACAAAAGGAAATGTTTCTTCACGCAACTCAGTCAATCTGTGGAACTCCTTGCCAGAGGATGTTGTGAAAGCCAAGACTGTAACGGGGTTCATAAAAGAACTAGGTACGTTCATGGAGGATAGGTTCACCGATGGCTAGTAGCTAGGAGAGGCAGTGATTGCTGTTTGACACAGGTTGGGAATGACCAAAGGGAGAGATTACTTGATGATTACCTGTTCTACTCATTCCCTCTGAAGCACATAGAACTGGCCACTGTCAGAAAATGGGATATTAGGCCAGAAGGAGCATTGGTCTGACCAAGCATGGCTGTCTTTATGTTCATCACCTTGGTTTTTTTGTGTTTGAAATGAATTTCACTCACTGGGAGTCAAGCACTGGTCTAGAACAGATCCCGATTCTTGCCCACCAAGATATAATTCTGAGAAGAGTCTTTAGCACTGCTTCTGGAATAAAAGAACAGAGGAGCCCTGCTACTTTGTCAAGGTAACTCCCAGGGTTGGGGAGCAAAGCACAGGAGATATCCTGCCCTCAATCATTGTACTTGAGAGACTCAGGGTGCTTTAGACAGAAGGCAATGAAGTATGACATGTTCCCTGAGATGCTTTCCTACTGTGGCATGGTCTCTCCTCTTGTGATGCTATCTCTTGTAATCCTTCCTCCTCTGGCACTGTCCTTCTTCCTGTGACCCTGCCACTCTTACTCTGGCATGGCTCTTTGTGAACTTCTTCTACGATGTTACTCTTAATGAACTCCCTCCTCCCCCTACATGTTCCTTGGCAGACCCTCCTCCTGCAGCGCAGTCCCTCATCCTGTGGCGTAGTCCCTCATATTCCACTGTATTGTTTCATGGTCCCTCTTTCCCCAGCAAAGTTCCTTGCAGTGCCTCCTCCTCTAGCCCCATAGACCCTGTTGGTCCCTCCTCTCTCATGTAGTCCTTTGTTGTCACTTCTCCAAAGTCGTTCTTCATGGTTCCTAGTCTTCAAGTGTGATTCTCTCCTCTTCTTTCCTCCAGCACAATGCATTGCTCTACCTTTCTAGGCATGCAGTGACCTCCTGTCCATCCTGCTCTGCAAACTCCTCTGTAGCACCTATCTTTATTTTCCTTTCTCTCTTGTCTCTCTTCTTTCTCCATACCTGCCCCTGAAGACCCCAGTGCAGTTCTCGAGTGACTATACCACCCTTCCCAAGACACATCTGCCGACTGCCTCTGCTGCTCTCCAAGTTCGGAATGTTATGGGGCTGCCAGGCAACAACTAGTGACATCACAGCATTGTTGCATCATCTTTTATGATATATATCAAGGATACAAGAAGGGCCTTGAATGCTGTCTTTTTCTACACTACACCTGCCTCAATCAATGCTCAGGGTGGACAGAGCCCAGGCAATAAAGCAGCTGTTCAATATTTCTTTGTATCCTTGTTAGACACCATGATAAAAAGCTGAATAGAATAGAATAGAATAGAATGTGTGGCCCCAGGCCTTATTTATTGTACACCATGCCAAACCTGCCGTGAAAGAATTATGGGAGCACGATCCCACTTAGAGACACTCTTTTCCTTCTCTTTCCTTTTCTAGCTGTGGGACAAACTTTTCCCTCCCAAAACAAGCACTGAGATATCAGGAGCCCAAGGCATCAAGACTTATATTTAACCTACAGAAATTGGTGCCTTCCCTTAAACAACTTCAGTCATGAGTGATTTTCAGTTCCACCCTGTGGAAACAGATGTGTTCCTCTGTCACCTGGTTGAAAGATTGTTTGAAAATTATTTTTAAAATATTCACCCCTTCAAAGCAGGGGTCAGATTAGAAAGAAAAGGTACTGGGACTGCCAGAATGAGACGCTACTCACAGGAGATCACGCAGACACAGATCAGTGGGTGCTGCTATTCCCTAGGGTAACAAGGGTTAAAATTATAAATACCTTTTCTCCGCTTGGAATTTACCGTTTGTTAGTTAACGTGGATTAGTTTAAAGTGTACCTTTTCCTGCAGTGAAGCCCACAGTCAAAGGGATTGTCTACACTAGAGTTTATTTTTACCCTGACGTCAGTTGATTGCCAGTTCACTCAAGTGAGGTCACAGGCTTGTAAATGGGTGCGGATGTCTTTGTGGGCCCTCCCCAAACACCTGTTTCAGGATGCAGACTGCCTAGTTTATTCTAGTATGAGCCCTGGGACCTGGCAAGAGGGGATGGTCAGAGGAACAGGATGGCCTGTGAGCTGGTCAGGAGGGATGGCTAGGAGAAGAGGGGAAGGAAGTTGCTTGCTCAGTTTCAGGAGGGGCAGAGGAACCATGGTGGAAGGTAGCAGAGAAGCAGAAATGAGAGAGCAAAATGTAATGACCAAGAAAGGGGGAAAAGCTCTCATTTGTTCAGTTGGCTAACTGAATTTCTTTGGGAGATTAGTAATAATGTTTTATCGGTGTTCTCTGGTTTTGAGCCCCATTTCTACCACTGTTGTGAGCTCTCACTCCATCATCTGACACTATTGCAAAGTTTCCTGTTACACAGCATGAAGTATAGTAGATACCATCAAATGTATTGTATTAGAAATATTATCTGGCCAAAGCCTTCATTAACTCAGAGTTGAGGTTCCCTACTGGGGCCTTGCCCCCTTCCAGAATGTGAGCAGTGGCCGAACATCAGCCTTGAAACATCAGGGAATGAAGAGTTAAGGTAACAAAAATGTAAACATCTGAAAATCAGGAAATACAGAGTTAAAGCAAACAGCGCCCCTCTCCCCCCTTGCAATGCAACTTTAGCTCTGGACTTCTGGAGCTGGGAGCAGCCAGTGGGAATGGTTCAGCAGTGATGATATTTTTCCACTCTCCATCAAACTCGACAATGGCTGTGGAGAAGGAAAATTTAGCATTTGTTAGTTCGGCGATGATGAGCGAGTCCAGCATTTGAAATAAAATCTCTGTGACAGTTTGGGCAAGAGAAATTGGAGAGCTGCTTGGTGGTATGCTATTGAAGATGGTGCTGTTGATACGCTGCCTTTCTCTGTGCATCAACTGCCTGGATATAGTCACACGTTACAGATCTCCATTTACATCTGTCCTTGGCAACTTCTGCTCAGTTCTCTATGCTAATATTTGCTTTCTTCATGTTCCTTTTCAAAACATCCTTATAATGCAGCCTTTGCCCTCCTTTATTGCTTTTCCCTGCCTTTACTTCCCCATAGAGGAGAATATTTGGGAGCTGATAATCCAGCATACAGAGGACATGTCCGTCTCAACTGCACATCACTGAGCATGCCAGGTCTTCTCAGTACCTCAATGTTTGGAACTCAGTCTTGCCGCTACAGTCTTACGAACTGTCTGCAGATGTCTCAGTTGCAGGCTTCTATGCTTTTTGATGTGGCGCCTATATTGGGGGGGGTGGTTCTTACACTACACAGAAGTGCAGTCATCACTACACCACAGTCAACCTTCTTCTTAGTTGCTGATACAAAGGTTAACAAACGTCCCAGGGAGGTGGTGGATTCTTCATCTCTTGCAGTCTTCAAATCAAGACGTGGATACCTCCGGAAAATACAATCCAGTCACACACAAGTTTCAGGCTCGCTACAGGAGTAACTCGATGAAATTCTATGCGGGGTTTTATGCAGGAGATCAGACTAGAGCCAACCTTTTAGGCTATGTCTACACTTGCTAAAATTAGTTCGAATTAGTTAGCTCGAACTAACTAATTCGAACTAATTTTAGTTAGTTTGAATTAGCTTAATTTGAACTAGAAAAAGTTAGTTTGAACTAAGCAATTCCCATTCATTTCAATTGCCGGTTAGTTTGAACTAAGAAATTCGTTCGAATTAACATGGCCACATTGGCTAATTCGAACTAGTTAGTTCGAATTAAAGCCTTACTTCTAAAGCCCTACTCGAACTTATTAGTTCGAATTAAGGAAACCCTTAATTCAAACTAACTAACGCCTAGTGTAGCCATGGCTTTAGTTAGTTCGAATTAAGGAGGCTTAATTCAAACTAACTTGCCAGTGTAGACATAGCCTTAGAGTGCAAGCCCCACTAGTTAACAGTATGTGAAACACACACACTCCCCCGTCCCACCCCCTCACTGGCCATAAACAAGTATAACCCCTATAAACACACAGAATGATAACAACAACACTACATTATGTAATAATAATACAATACTCTTACCTGAGTAAGAAACTAAGCCTTCCCTGGCAGAGCAACCCCCGTGTGGCCCCACCTCTTTCCATCCCTCATGGACTGAGGGTAATGAAGGTGGACTCTGACAGGTTGCCTGGGGCTGCCCCAGACTCCCACTAGCACAGAGCTGCTTCTCTCCAATCAGGTGACTGGCTGGTGTGGGGCTGGGAGACGCTGCTCCTCTACTCTGGCTGGAGTGAAGCTCAGGGCTGCTGCTGCCTTGGGGGTGGAGGGGAGATTGCTCCCCTACTCTGGCTGGTGCAGAGTTTCGAGGGGTGGGGCGGGTCCTGGCCAATGTGGAGCTGTGAGCAGGGCTGCTTCTCTGCTCTGGCTGGTGTGGAACTCAAGGCTGTTGTGCCCACCATGGAACTGGGGGGGGAGGGGCAAATGACCTGGAATCTTTGGTGCCCCCCTATTGGCAACCATTGGAACAGAGGATTGAATGATCCCTTCTCCCTTAATATATATTAATCTATAAACCCCTATGAGGAAGGAATAAGAGAGCATGTTTGTTTTGTATTCATAGATTTGAAATCTAGTATTTATATGCATGGATTCTGGCTGCATTCATTGTGTTGTATGTAGTTGTACTCGATAGTGGAGGGAGCAGCCTGGCAGAGCTGTGACTGTAACATGAGGCAACATATATATGTGACTGGATGGATCGAGTGTGTTCATTTCAGCACTGAATTCTTGAGTTTGTCTGTAGAGGTGCCCAAGAATGTCATCTTGTTACGTGGATAGTCAGCAATCTGATGATGAACATGATAGTAGTTTCTGGGGCTTAATGAGGGTAAGTGAAAGCAATGTCTTCCAAGGAATCGTCAGGGTAAGGGTAAAGGCGTGGTAACTGTGATAGAAGGCCAAACAAGGAGTCCTGTAGCACTTTTAAAGACTAATACATTTATTTATCGCATGAGCTTTAGCGGGAGAAAAATCTCAGTTCATCAGACACTTTGAAGATGGGGAACTTACAGAATGGGAGGAAATTAAATGCAGGGAAATGTATGACACAGGATCAGGTCAGGTTGTGACAGCAAATCAGAATAGGTGTTGGGATTCAAACACTGGGGAACAGCATATAGAAGAAAGTGAGGTCAAATCACCAGTTGTAATTAGAATAAGAGCCACGGTCCCTATTTAATCCTGAGGCAACGGAGTCAAATTTACATATAAGTTCCAATTCTGCAATTTCTCTTTGAAGCTGTGATTTATTATTAATTTGTTTGAGCTCATGTGACAAATAAATGTGTTAGTCTTTAAAAGTGCCGCAGGAATCCTTGTTTGTTTGGCTGACCTAGGCTCACACGGCTACCCCTCTGGGACCTGTGATGGAAGGGTAGCTGCTTACATGTAGCCTGTTAGGTTTGGGAGCAGGGACCAGCTTTTTGTTTGTTGATCATACAGCACCTGACAGCGGGAAACTGCTCCAGGACTGGAGCACCTAGGTGCTATAGTAATACAAATAACATATAATCTCAGAATACTGAGAGATGATGATTTTGTGAACACTGTATGTGTTCTGGCTAGTGGGGGGAAGATATTGTGTACAGGGTTATAAAACTTTTCTGTATGAACATATTGTTCGAGCGTAATGGGGCCCGTGGGAAGAACAAGCAGGAAGAATGCAATAGTATCCATCATCGAGTAGCTACAAGTCTTGTGCCACCAAGACTGGAAACTAATGTCACAAGGCTACAAAGCATTTAAAAAGGGACATTCTCAGGCCAGCAGGGTAATCAAGAGGACCAAAAAGATTTTAAAGGGGACTCACCCTGAAATAGGGGGAGAGAAATGGTTTGGGAGTTGAGGGAACAGATCTGCCAGCCAAATACTAGAAGTTTCAGGAAGTCTACTGGAAGCTGGGATCCCCGTGTGAAATATAGATTCCAGACAATGTGCACATGTCTATTGTCTGTTTTTATTGTTTAAGACCGCTTTTCTCTTAAATGTTCCTTAAATGTAAGGAAGGGCACTTCTCTTTCTTAGCAGCTGAGCAAAGGGGCACCCAGTTTGCATGGGCTTTGTATTTGCATGAGTACAATTAGGTACTAAGTATAATTTAACTGTTTTTGGATGAATCCACCCAGGTGCTGGCATGATGGTAAATTGTATATGTGGGTGGTCTGGGTCACCAATCATCCAAATTATGTGTTTTAACTGAAGGGAGGAAATGAAATACTGTATTTTCATTATATGCTACCCTTTGATTGTATAAACTGTGTATAGCATTAGCAACACAGAACTCAGAAGAGTGGCCAACCTAGTTTCCAGCCTTCTGAAAAGGGTGAAGGAGGGAAGGGTCACCATCTCTGCTGACAGATTCCAAAGGGGGAGCTGTGTTAGTCTAGTTCAACAAAACAAACAAGGAGTCCTGTGGCACTTCAAAGAGTCTGATGAAGTGGGATTTTCTCCCATGAAAGCTCATGTGATAAATAAATTTGTTAGTCTTTAAAAGTGCCACAGGACTCCCTGTTTGTTCAGCTCTGCTGAAGAGCTGAGCCTTAGGCAATGCCTAATTCTCCTTCCCTTGTGGAGTGCTTTTGTTATTTTGATCAGAGAGCAGTCTCTGGTGTTCTAAAGGCTGAAGTCTGGAGCTGAAATCACTAGAGGGGTGAAATCTTCTCTAAGAGCTGAATTCACTAGAGAGCTGACCGAGGCCCAGA
The DNA here is from genome assembly GCA_007922175.1 of Pelusios castaneus. Lineage (NCBI taxonomy): Eukaryota > Metazoa > Chordata > Testudines > Pelomedusidae > Pelusios > Pelusios castaneus. The sequence continues at coordinate 148,726 of ML685862.1, forward strand.
GAAGTTGGCGCCTCTGGAGTGGCCAGCAGGTTGTGCCAGTGGTGATGCGAGCAGCCAGCAGATGGTGCAGAGGAAGGTGTGAGTGACCAGCGGGACAAGGCGAGCGGCCAGCAGGTGGCGCAAGCAGATCATGATGTGGCAGAAGACAACTGGAGGAGGCTAGCTGAGCCCCACCCCCCTTTTGAGAAGTGGATGCTAAAACTATGATGGTCATCGTTAGGGCTCCCAGGGAATAGTGTGTGATTTCCCAGGAGACTAGATGGGCGCTCAGACCGATTGGTGGTGTAACGTTGTTAGGGAGCCCCTCGATCTGGAACCCGCCCCTTTGCTGCTGCCATCTTGGCCTGCAGGAGGGTTACATAAAGAAATGGCTTTGCTTTAATGAGGTTGTTTAGTCACTGGGTACCACCGCCATCGCTCTTGGAGGAGACAGAACTGAATGTGCCGGACATAAGTCAGATCAGCTGAGAAAATCACAGTTGATACGCTGGGGATGGCAGCCCAGTCTGAGATTGAGAGAATCACATGATTCCTTCCTGAGGAAGGAGAGGGCCTGAGTCCTGAAAGGAGATACAATCTGGAGACCAGAGAGGGTAAGAGGTGCAGTTAACTGGGTAACTGTGCCCATAACATGTATGAGCCTGGGGTAGTTTGTATGGAGTATGCTCAGAGTTTGAGCATAGGTAACTTTGTTTGCTATACCTGACCTAAACCCAGGTTTTGTCTAAGGCAAAGAAGAGGTGTTAGGTGAGGTGCCTCAAACAATGGTGATGTGCTCTGTTCCCAGTGGCTGTGGCATCTGTAGTGATAGAATTCTAGTCTTAGTGTTATTGACAGGGTGGAGCATTTCTCAAAAAGAACAGAGCTAAGGTTGCATTTGAGGGACTATCGCTAGCTACGCCCTCTCCCGTGCCCCCAGAGGGGGAAAGTCTGGGGGGCGCAAGCAGGGAGGGTACCTCCGTGACCTTGCAAACTCAGTGCACTACCCTTTGGGGTTCAGGGCAGTGTGGCCTAGTGGCCTGAGAGTCAGTACATGGGTCCTTGGGTTCAGGGAGGTGTGGGGTCTTCGTGGGGGACAGTGCCCAGGTAGGGGGGCTCAGGCCCTCCCGCTCCACTGAGCCCCAGCCCAGACCCCTATCAGTGCTAGGGTTGTGGCACCAAGTCAGCGGGGATCCAGACCACAACATGCTGACTGTCGGCCAAACCAGCCCTGGCTTCACAACCCAGGCCCCTGGGCTACTTCCTACCCGAGTAAGTATCCATCCCTCAGCATGGCCTCGTTCCGGGCCTCCTTATCTCTGACGGGGGCTGCCAGCTGCTACTCTGGAGGATCCTAGGGTCCGCAAGCTGAAGTTTGCACCTGCAGGTCAGTCTCCTGGTGCCCGGTAGTGTGTCTGCTCCAGGTGGCTCTCTTCGAGGATTCCGTCTCTCACTGCCTGAGGTTGATAACACTCTTGTTCAGGAGCTTCCTGCATAGGTCCTTCCTCCTCGCCGGTCAGCCCAGACTGAGCTGGGCGACTCCCTTTTATACTGGGGTAGTAGCCTGAGCATGCCCAGCAGGGCTTGAAGGGCAGAGCTTCCGCCACCCACAGAGTTCGTTTTGCTTCTTCAGTGCAGGGGAAGCTCACCCCGTCACACACCCTCCCCCTTATTTTGATTCCCAGGGGATGTCCAGCCCCCACCTCTCCCTCTTCTCCCACCCTAGAAAAGAAGTCTGCGTTACTTTGGCCTTACCAGGTCGGTGAGCCACGCGGAAATTATATGGCTGGAGGGCAAGGTACCACCGCATTATTTGGGGGTTTGTGTCTTTCATTGCATGCAGCCATCATAAAGGTGCATGGTCTGTTACCAGGGTGAAGTTAGAGCCCAGAAGATAATAACAGAGGGCATCAATGGCCCCTTTGCTGCTAAGGTCTCCTTTTCCACTGTTGAGTACTGAGTCTTTTGAGGAAACAATTTCCTACTTAAATACAAGATGGGGTGCTCCCCTCCATCGACCTCCTGGGAGAGTACCACACCAAGTCCCACTGCAGAGGCGTTAGTCTAGAAAATAAAATCCTTTCTTAAGTCTGGGTGTATGAGGACCGGTGGCTGCATCAGCCGCTTTTTCAATGTTTGGAAGACTTCTTCACATTGTGCTGTCCAATGCACTTGTTTGGGCTCTGCATTTTTAGTTAAATCCGAAAGGGGTGCCGCAATCGTTGCAAAATTTGGCACAAAATGCCAGTCATAGCCAGTGAGGCCTAAAAACTGAAGGACCTGTTTCTTGGTCTTTGGGGTTGGCATCTCGGCAAGATCCTGAACCTTATCGATTAGTGGGCATAGCGTACTGCCCCCCACAACATACCCCAGATAGGTCACCTCCTTCTGTCCCAGATGGCACTTGGCTGGGTTGACTGTCAAGCCTGCCTCCCTGAGGGTTTTGAGCACCCGAGTGAGGTGCTCAAGATGTTGTTCCCAGTTACTGCTATAGACAACTATATCATCAATATAGGCAGCCGCATATTGGTCATGTGGCTGTAATATCTTGTTCATCAGCCACTGAAAGGTGGCGCCCACCCCATGGAGTCCGAACGGCATGGTCACAAATTAGAAAAGTCCGAACAGCGTGGAAAAAGCTGTCTTGGCGTGGGAATTGGGTGTCAGGGGTATCTGCCAATACCCTTTTGTCAGGTCGAGTGTAGATAGATATTGGGCTCCTCCTAGTCGTTCTAGCAGCTCATCTGTATGGGGCATTGGGTAGGCGTTAAAACGGGATATGGTGTTCACTTTACGAAAATCAATACAAAACCGAAAAGTCCCATCCGACTTTGGCACCAAGACGATAGGGCTACACCACTCACTCTGACTCCTCGACTACTGCCATCTCCAGCATGGCCTCTAGCTCCTGTTGCACTGTTTCCCACATCTTTCAAGAGAGAGGTTGGAGACCATCTCTCAACTTCTGTCCCAGGGGACTTGCAATGTGTTTGCTCATGAGATGGGTACATCCTGGGCGTTTCAATAGGACATCCTGGAACCTGTTCAGGAGGTCCTGTAGTTGTTCTTGTTGTGTGGGGCTGAGGTCCTCACCTAGTACCGCTGGCCCATCTTCAGGGGGTGTCCTGAATAGAGGCCCTAATTCAGGTTCTTGGGTTGGTAGAGCCACCCAGAGTGCTTCCCTCGTCTTCCAAGCTTTCAATAGGTTCACGTGATATATATGGGCTTCTTTTCATCGTCCCGGCAACTTGATTTCATAGTCTACCGGGCTTACACTTTGTGTCACTTCAAAGGGGCTTTGCCATTTGGCCAAGAGTTTGGATTTACTAGTCGATAACAGGAGCAAGACGCGGTCTCCTGGGTTAAAGACACGGGTCTTTGTTCCCTGATTGTAATGTTGTTGTTGTATTCCCTGGGCCCGCTTTATATTCTCTTGGGCGAATGTCGCTAGCGTCCATAGTCGCTCGCGGAGCTTCAACACGTAATGTACAGTCCTGCAGACTGGAGTCTCTTGCGACTCCCATTCTTCCTTTAAGAGGTTCGGTATACCCTGGGGTTATTGTCCGTACAGGAGCTCGAAAGGCGGAAAACCAGTAGAGGCCTGGGGTACTTCCCAGATGGCAAAAAGCAAGGCGAGCAGCATCACATCCCGCTGGTGGGGGTCCTCTTCAACGAATTTGCAAAGCATACTTTTGAGTGTACCATTAAAGCACTCCACCAAACCATCCGTTTGTGGATGGTACATCAAAGTTCTCAGGGTCCTTATACGCATTAGGCGGCATAGTTCTGCTATCAGCTTTGAGGAGACAATAGTTCCTTGGTCTGTCAAAAGCTCTTTGGGGATTCCCATCTGTGCAAAGATCTTCATAAGTTCGGTGGCAATGTTCAGGTCAGTGGCTGTGGGAAGGGGAACAGCTTCGGGGTAATGAGTTGCGTAGTCTACTACCACCAAAATGAAGCGGTTCCCTGTCTGACTCTGCTCCAGGGGTCCCACGAGATCCATCCCGATGTGTTCAAATGGGGTCCCCACTACCAGCATAGGCATCAGCGGAGCTCGCGCTACCCTTGGTGGACCTGCTCGTTGGCATTCCAAGCACGATGCACAATAGTCCCGAACCTCCTGGTGGATGCCCAGCCAAAAGAACCGCTGGGCGACCCAGTGGAAAGTCTTCTCCCTTCCAAGGTGACCTCCGAGTCAGCGGGGATCCAAACCATAACATGCTGACCCTCCGCCAAACCACCCCTGGCTTCACAACCCAGGCCCCTGGGCTACTTCCCACCTGAGTAGGTATCCGTCCCTCGGCGTGGCATCATTACAGGCCTCCTTACTTCCAACAGGGGATGCCAGCTGCTGCTCTGGAGGATCCTGGGGCCCACAAGCTGAAGTCTGTGCCTGCAGGTCAGTCTCCTGGCGGCCGGCACAGTGTGTCTGCTCCATGTGGCTTCCTTCGAGGATTCCCTCTCTCGCTGCCTGAAGTTGATAAAGCTGCTGTGCAGGAGCTTCCTGGGTAGGTCCTTCCTCCTCGCCGATCAGCCCAGACTGAGCTGGGCTACTCCCTTTTATACTGGGGCAGTAACCCAAGAATGCCCAGCAGGGCTTGAAGGGCGGAGCTTCTGCCACCCACAGATTTTGTTTGGCTTCTTCAGTGTGGGCTAAGCTCATCCATCACAGGGACATTAAATAGCTTATCTTATCTTCATATTTCCTGGCCTTCAGAGGTTTCAGTTTAACCATTCTCCACATTCTGGGAGGGCACGAAATGCTACTGGGCAACCTTTACTCTGTATTAAAGTTTTTGGGCAGTTAATATATATAAAGCAAAATCTTGCAAAGGTTAAGTTTAATTGAAATTCTGGCAGTTTTATGGTGTGAAATTTGTAGTTTTGCCCTTATTGCTGAAATTCAAGGTGGAAATTTTGCTAAATGGTTTGTTCTGCTCTAAGGGTCTGATCCAAAGCCCGCTGAAGTCAGTGGGAAAACTCCCACTTACTTCATTAGCTGTGGGTCAGACTATGGTGTGCACCATATCTATTACGGCCTGCATAGTTAAAGTAAATGTCTAAACCTACATTGAGTTCAATGGGAGCAGAATAGAGCTATAGGAAAATAGTAAATGTTTGTATGGCTTTTATTGTTTATGTGGCACATCACCCTGGGATTTCTTGTGGAAAGATGATTTAACATAGCAATTCCACAGCCACAACTCCTGTTGTTTTTTCCTCCCACAATATTATCCCTCTAGAGAGGGGACAGGCTTTTTATTTTATTTTATTATTTTTTTTTACTACATGCCTCTTCACTCTGCAGATTGATGAAAGTGGTTGCCATTACAAACTGATTTATTGTTTCTTCAGATGACACTTTCTAAAAGCTTCTCCTAAGAGGCTAGCAGCATTTGTCTGAAGCACACCATTCTGTTTGCAGGTGTGGATCCTGTTGCGAAAGGGTTAAGAGGCCTTTTCATACTTATTCATGCAGGCTCCTCATCCCTGCTATCCTGATAGCCATGAAGTAGGAGGGGTTCTCTGGAGGCTTGTCATCACTGCAATAGTCAGCTTGAGTTAATGCACCTGAGCATCAGCATCACCTGGAGCTTCAACTCTTCCTCTCACCCCACTACCACTACCATGCTTAAAGCACCACTTAACTCAAGCAGGAGATATTTGTGTATGGATGGGAGTCGAATTGGGGGCAGCTCAGCCAACTGGCTCTCCTCATTGAAAATGGCTCCTGGCTGGAGTTTGCTGTGAGTGTCGCTGCTCTCCTTCCCTCCCCTTACATCACCCAGTAGGGAGAAACAGACCTGCTAACAAAGAGCACCCTTTGTGGTCAGCACTCATCCCCCCAGAATGTTTCTCTGTGCCTCCCTAGAAGGCAAGGGTGGGGGCGAACAGCAATGCCAGGCCACATGGGCAGTGCTTTCCTACCCTCCCCTTAAACAGACCACATGAGGGGAAAGTTGCCCCCCACAAACACAGAGCTCTTGGCCTCACTGCTCACCTCCTGGAATATTCCTCTACTGGGAGGAAGCAGAATCAACCCAAAGGGAGAAATTTGGGTGCTCCCCCCCCACCGTTTGTCTCTGTGACATAACCAGTTTGTGGGGTAGGAGACACAATGCACCTTCCACCCCAATCTCCGCCCATGGCTAGAAGAAGACAGAAAATTGTGGTAACCAGACTTTGGTGTCTGGTTCAGAGCTTTGATCACAGACTGTACAGGTCCTCTTAAAAACAGACTGTCTGGTAAAAAATCAGACATAGGGCAAACCCCCATGCACACACCGTATGTACAAGGTCAGGCTGCATGGAGGATGCCACTTTGTAGAGCTAAATAGCATAAACTGTGTGTGTGAGGTCATGCTGTGTGGAGAATTCTCCATGCTGTCGGGGGCCCTGGGAAGAAATAATTTATTAGAATGGAATTGTGCCGACAGAAAGTTTGCCCCATTCGCAGGATATAAGACGTGAACTCCCATGCTCTGGGTTTAACTGATCGCCATATTTGGGGGGCGGGCAGGAGCAAATTGGCAAGGGTTCTGGATGTTTTTCGCCTTTCTCTGTACCATGGGGCATGGCTCACTTGCTAGTGGATTGTCTGTACTTTAAAGTCTTTAAATCATGACTTGAGACTTTAATAACTCAGTCATAGGTTAGAGGTTTATTACAGGAGTGGGTGGGTGAGGTTTTGTGGCCTGCAGTGTGCAGGAGGTCAGATTAGATGATCATATTGGTCCCTGCTCACCTCAGAGTCTAAGTCTATGAGCTAAGCGAGTGATTCCCAACCTTTTCAGTAAGACAGCACACTTCAATGAGACAAATTACTCCATGGCACACCCACTTTTTTCTGCTGAATTGATTGCTCATAAACATCACGTTTACTTACATTTACTCTGGCTATGGTCCTTCTAGAGAAAGGGTGTCCAACCTTTTTGGGTGAGGGGCCACATTTCAATTCTTTTCTCACTCAGGAGGCCGGTGAGTAAGTTTTGGTTAGATGAGGGAGGGGAGAGCATGGGGAAAGTAAGCAGGGCAGGGGTGGGCACGGTAGGGATGGTAGGAAGGACATGGATGGAGTGGTAGGGGAGCTTGGCAAGGCAGGAGAAGGATAGCGGGAAGGGGTGGGGTGTCAAGGATGGGGCAGGAGGGCAGAGGAGCAGTGTGGCTGGGTGGCGGGGACCCACTGCTTCCTCTCCCCTCAACCACACTGGTTCCCAATCCCCCCCGCCCTGCACTGGATCAGCTTCCCAAACCCTTCTCCCTACACTGGCTCCCCAGCCTTGGGCTGCTCCCTGCCCTGATCCTGGCCTCACATTGCACCATCCCTGCCCCAATCCCGGCCCCGTATCATACCCCCGGACCCTTTCCCAGCCCTGTGCCAGCCTCATGCCACTCCCCATCCCATCCCCACACTGCCTTCCCTCCTCAGCCCTGATCCCAGCCTTCCACCATCCCCCCAGACCCTTTCCCAGCCACATTCCACCCCCCTTCCTCAGCCCCGATCCTGGTCCCACCCCAGCCCCCGGACCCTTTCCCAGCCCTGTGCCATCCCATCCCATCCCTGCGCACCCCCAGCCCCCGCCCCGCACCACCCCCTAGCTCGATACTGGCCCCGCACCACCCCCTCAGCCTCCTGGATCCCTTTCCCAGCCTTGTGCCACACCCAGCCCAGATCCCTCACCACGGTCCCCGCCGGGACTCCCAACTGGCCCTGCCACGTCCCACACTGGGCTTGCCATGGCCCCACTGGGGCTATCTGGCTGCTGCTCTCAGGTGACCCACAGGCCATATTCCAGCCCCTGGCAGGCCGGATTCTGGCCCGCAGGCTGTAGGTTGGACAAGGCTATTCTAGAATGATTTGCAGCATAGTGCATACAACAAGCTAAAGAAGGATCACATGCATTAATGTTTCAAATCCACCAGAAAAAATGTACACCATTTCAATTTTGCCTTTTGGCCACTTGCACTTAGAACATTTCATTTTAGAATCTAAAGGCCAATACCTCGCTTTTAATTTGATGATTAATTTTCACAAGTTTTATGAGTTGTAATTTTGGTTGGATAGAATATTGTTTAAGATGAAACAACGTTTTACATTGATTTTCATTAACTTTGTACAAAATTTCAGGGCACACTTGGACAGTTCTCACAGCATACCAGTGTGCCACGGCACACCGGTTGAAAACCACTGAGCTAAGCAGTCCACTCTAAAGAGAAGGTTTGAGCAGAACTTTGTTGCCTTACAGCTGATTTCTTTGTAAATAAATTCAAACCTCAGGAGAGGAAGCTGAGATTGAACTCTGCATACTGTGTTTGCAGAGCAGATTGGGAAAGACATCTGATCACATGTCCCTTGCAAGTAGCAGTTTTATACACACATTGCAAATTAAAATAGCCTTTTCATTTATCGGAAGCAATGTTGTTAAAAGGTAACCATTGCACATGTGCAGAGCTGTTCACTTGCAGTATTTTCTCTAATAGATCCATTCAGGAAAATTATGTTGGTGGAGTGGGTATAGCCGTCCAGTAGTAGATTATTATTTTTGTCACTGAGCTCTTCAGCAGATGCGATAGACAGAAACTTTGGCAGGGGGTTATGGGGTTTGCAGAATCTCATTAGCCTTGAGTTGTAAACATACTTGTATGCCACTGAGATAAACATGAAATACAACATCAATAAACACTAAGCCCTTGGGCCCAGAATGCTTAATGAAGGTGGACTATGGATTTTTTTTAAATGTATGTGGATGTGAGAGAACACTACATATTAATTAAAAAACAATGCGAGTCCTGTGGCACCTTATAGAGTAACAGATTTTCTTCGGCATAAGCTTTCGTGGGCTATAACCCACTTCATCAGATGCAGATGTTTTTTGCTGTACAGACTAACACGGCTACCCCTCTGGAAATTTCTACATATTAATTGAAAATTAAGCAATTTTTAGGAACCATTCTTTATAAACAAAATTTGTGTTTGACATTTATCCTTTAATACATTATGATAACATCTGCTTATAATATTTTAGGAATTTATTGCCTCAATGCCTTTAGATAAATAATCATTCTATCTCTAACTGGCTGTTTGCTGTCAACATTTGCATCTTTTACCCACATCATGACAGCTTTGGCCATTCATATTCAGCAAAATATCAATGTCTGTGTTTGATGTGACTTATTTACTTTATCGATCCTCTGTATAGAAGCCAAAAGCAAAATTAAATGAGCTTTGGCTCAGGTTACCATGCAAAGGCAATACCTATAAAAAAAATCAAACTGCAATGTATTGAGGAGATTAAATGAAAAATATTCTCTTGGTATCAAGCTTAAGACATTAAACAGCTCATTTTAGAAATCATGCCATACATGAATACAGCATTTATCACCATGGTGGTGAAAATTCTCTTTGGCTTCATTGCCAACACTTTATAAAAAAAATCTGCAATTTGGTGACAATTCCCAACAGCCAAATTGTGTACCGTTCCTACCTGCCCTTGTTAGGTTTCCAGGAGTTTATTATGTGTCAATTAAAAATGAAAATACACTGTCAGCTAGAGAGCATGTATCAGATCAGTTGCAATGTACATTAGTCCAAGGGCTTGTTTACATGGAGCAGCACAGGGATGTGATTTGTAAAGTGCACTAACATGCTGCACAATACTTGGTCTGTGCAGAGCTTGGTGTGCACTAAGGTTCATTAGAGCACTGCAGCATAGTATTGTTTGAAACAGGTAACTTTTAGAAAGCACCAGCCAACTCTGCCTAGATCAATTAATGTGCAACACACTGGTACGATTTAGAAATTACACCCCAACAGTACACTTTACCCCAGGGCTTGACAAAATTGGCTGCCAGCTAGGAGCCTGCAGTTTTATTTTCGGTCACCAGAGGGCACTCCTCCACTGCATTTCCACAGCAGAGCTAGGAGCCAGGCTACAAACTCCCCTAATTATAGAAATTTCCAGAGAGGTAGCCGTGTTAGTCTGTTGTACAGCAAAAAACATCGAGAGTCCTGTGGCACCTTATAGACTGACAGATTTTCTTCGGCATAAGCTTTCGTAGACTATAACCCACTTCGTCAGATACAGGACTCTCGTTGTCTTTTCCCCTCGTTATGGCGACCTGGTGCATGGGTTTTGTTGAGCCCTGCCTTATCCCATTATGTAGATGAGTGCCAAAAGGCACGTTAAAGTTCACTTTTATTATGAACAGGGACCATGTGAAAGCAGCACCAACTTATTCACGGATTTACTGCTCTGTGTGTGTAATCATAGCTAGATCTGCAGGCTTTAGTGACAAATGCACTTCATTATCACTGTATTTTTCATTCCCAGTACTACTGCCCAGCAATGAGACAATGAACTTTGAGTTTGATTAATTCTGTGCATCAACAACATTTTGTACAAGTTCCAATAAATTATGCCAGTGGATACCCACTGTAGACAGTGGGGCTATACAGGTGTCCCTGTGGGCTTGTCTTGTGCTTTTTTAATTCAAGTTGGCTGGTCCCTGAGCATGTTAGGCTACAGCTCAAATTGGCACAGTCTGTGAGCTGCTAACACAGCCACTCTGTAAGGTGGCTGCAAGTTAGCTGAAATGAGTCCTCCAGTGCCTTCCTACAATTCTCACTATGTGGCCAGAAAGGACAGGAGAATTCTCCCATGGTTCTTTGGGAAAGAATTCATAGAATATTTCAGCTTACTACAGTCAAGGAATAAAAACTATGCGCCCAGAAGTTGTGGTGCCCCATGAGTGAGTGCAGCAGTAGTGTGAACACAACTGCTTGAGAGTCACTTTGGAGGGTGGCTGCTATCACTCAAGGGCGATGACTACACTTGTTAATTTAGGTCAACTTAGCATGTCCACACTTAAATTTTAAGTCGACTTAGAGGGGACCCTACAAAATCGACCTAGAGCATCCACACTGGATGCCTAGGTCGACTTGTAGGGGCTAGGTGGACCTGGGACAGGTCCCGGTGGCAGGGGGGGCACCCCTTGCCAAGTGCCAGGGGGCTCAGCCTTTGCCCCATTGTACCTGGGGACAGGGACCCTGGCAGGGCATAGGGGCAGGGTGAGCAGGGCTCTGTCCTGCCCTTTGGGGGGGCACGCCAGGCTGTGGCTGTGCCAGCCAGCCTGGCAGGGAGGGCAGTGGAGAAGCCCTGGGGTACCCTAAGTCGACTTAGGGCTACTCCACATCTACACTGGCTAAGACGACTTTCTAGATTTAAGTCGAATTAAGGAAAGTGTAGTGTAGCAAGCAAGCTTAAATCGACTTAATTTACAAGTGTAGACGCACCCAAGAGGAGTAGCAGGAGATATTCATAGATAATTTGAATTAACAATATAGTGAAGACATACCCTTTACTTCTAAAAACTAAGAGTCCTGTGGCACTTTTAAAGACTAACAGATTTATTTATCGCATGAGTTTTGTGGGAGAAAAATCGATAAATAAATCTGTTAGTCTTTAAAAGTGCCAAATGACTCTCTTTGCTTTTCTGCAATAGAATAACACGGCGACCCCTTTGGAACTCCTTTACTACTAGTGATTGTGCAGAAAAGAATGCAACTTGAAGATCACAGAGATGGTTTGCGGGCTGACAGCTAGAGGAAATCCTCAGCCATTTCCTTTTAAACCGAGCACATTCAGTGAGGAAACTACTAAGAGGCAACAAATATGGACCCCACATTGGCTTTAGTACAGCGTCACCATCCAGAATAGAACCACACTTTTAAAACCAACTGATGCCTTTGAAGATTTGTTGAAAAGTCTTATCTCTATAGCCATTTCTGCCACTGTGCTGTGTAGTTTTGAAAGGGGAAAACAGGATTCCCTGGTTTGTCAGACTCTTTTGCAAAAACATAGGGATTTTGTTTCTAAAGCATTCACTTATTCCCATTGTGACTGCTTCATGTAACGTAACAGAACCAAATTCTTCTCTGGTCAAACTCTGGCTCCAAGAGAGTTACATGCCATCTGACAATAGAGGAATCTGATTTCTCCCATCATTTGTTACTCTCTGAATGGACAGTACTGACTTTGTCCTAATTTAAATACCAATAGTAGCCTGGCATTTTGTAACTATCCCCAGGAGATTTTGAATTTTTCACCTATTCTAAATTGGAATGTCCAAGCTGTTTCAATATTTAAGGCATGACTGAATGTTTTCTAATGGCTAATTTGCATATGAGTGAGGAGTTCATAATTTTCTAGATAAATTGTATTGCTTCCAGTATTTCTGTCTGTGTTCAACACCTTCGCTACTAAGGTGATGTGATTCCAGAAATGCTCCCATGTAAAGAAATTATTCTTCCCACTTTAGACATGCTGCTGGAGAGGGGAGTGAGGCTGGGAGATGATTTGTTTTCCTGTCCCATCTCAAGCCCAACTCCCGGACAAACATGTAGCTTTTGAGTTGTAAAGCCTCCTGGAATAAGGATACTACAAAAGTGTTCCAAGACTTTGTTTGAACATAAGAACTGGATTGAACAGAGTCGCCAAAGGAGCTTCTAACTCAGGCTAAGAACTGGTGTGAAATAAGTATCTGGAATGTTTTTCTTTTTGTTGAGAGCAGCCAAGTCTGTATTTACATTAACATTTCTCTTCAAACTTCCTATTGCAATAAAGTCACCAAGTCGGTCAAAGAACAGTAGATCCAAGCAGTAACTGGAAGTGCTAGTTCAAAAAAGATTCCAGTGATTATGATGCAAGCGTGACCAGAATCACTGGGACACAATCCTGATATCCTCTGTGCACAGGACTTCCTGGAATAAACTGTGAAATTTGTAGTTATTTTTTTAAAAATAACCAAACATCCTGAGCAAAAGGGCAAAGTAAATCCACATCCCTAACGCAAGTTAGAATGTCACAGGAGTTCCTGAGTTTGCCAAGTGCCAAAAAGCCATTTGGTGCCAGTAAGTGCTTGGTTAATAATGTATAAAAAATTAATGTATTTGAACTATTTCGGCTGTTATTTTGCCTACGTATTGATCACATTTGTCAGCTCTGCCTCGGGGCTTGTTTGTAAAATGGGTCTCATAGGCTATGTCTACACTAGAAAAAGTTAGGTCGACTTTAAATCGACTTAATAAGGTCGACATTAATTGACTTAAAATCGACCTCATTAAGTCGACTCAACAAAGTGCTGTCCATGGACGTGGACTAAGTCCACTTTGTTAAGTCGACCTAACTGCCTTTAGGTCGACTTAACAAAGTGGACTTAAGCGTCCACACTGGGCTTAGGTCAACCTAAAGAAGGGTTAGGTTGACCTAAGCAGGCTTAAGTCGACCCAATAGGCGATTCTTATTAAGTCAACTTAAGCGTTCATTAAGTCGACTTAAGGAATTTCTTAAGTCGACTTTATGGAAGCCCAGTGTGGACACGGCTTTGTTAAAGTCGACTTAAGCCGCCAGTGTAGACATAGCCATAGTTTTTCCTTACTACACAGAGTATTGTGGGCATGGCTGTGCCAATCCAGTGAGAGTTCAATATTCCAACCCAATACTGCAAAATTACTAGAAGTTCAATTAACTCTGGGGTCCGAGAGGTCAGCTGGGATTCTAATGGCAGGGTTGTGTAAACAATCTCTGCAAAGGTCTGAGAGCCTTGTAAGAACAGCAGACTTAGATTTGTGAGTATGTTCCTATGCCTGAAATGCAGAGCGCTCTTTGGTCAGTACTAGGATTTGTGCAAATATTTTGCCCAGCTCCAGTTGTGAGGTTTTGTTTATTCAATTCTGTAAAGAGCTCTAAGATCCTGTGGAAAGATGAAAGGTGCTAATAGTGAATAATGAATTATTAATTTACAATAAACCCAGACAATTTAAAAATATATTTTGAATATGACAAGATCATATCCGTTGGGAAAAATCCATAGAGTTTCCAATATTGGTATATGCCTACGGATTATATACCTCCCTCAATTCATACAGAGAATCCCGTTTGGCAGTTGTATACATGTCTCTCAAGGACACCATCTATGTATGAGTATGTCCTAATCTGAAGCCTGGGCTAATAATCCTGCCCAATGTGCAGTTATGATTGTGGGCCAAACACTGCATGAAGTACTTACTTGGGGCTTGATCCTTTGCTTCTGATTTTAACGGTATCTGGATCCTAATTCTTGCAATGGGCTTCGCTGCGCTAAATGATTCCATCTCAGGATTGGGGTTTTATCTACCTAAATGTAAAGGAATTTTGACTGTGTAGAATTTAGCCTTGTGGTTAGTAATCAGTAAATCTCTAAAGACTGAGCATTTGAGTCAGTTTGGGAAATTATTAGAGGCACGACTGATCTTGTCCAGTCCTTCCTATTCTAGCAACTATGCTGGAAGTATGACAAGAAAAGATCATTTTGGTACCTTCTGACTCTGGCTTTGTGAGAAACGTTGTGACAAAAACCTTTTGATTCTAATCCCAGCCAAATTGAAACCTGTGAATAGGGGAAAAAGAAATAAATTTCAGGCAAATGAAAGTTAACTTAATATTTATGTTTTTCCAAACACTGTTGATTCTGTGGTTGGGCACAGAGTTGGGTTTCTGGTTACTTGCATCTAGTAGTTGGTCCACTATAGAATTACAGCTAATTACTCTTCCCAGATAATGGAATTATTCCATTAGTTCAAATAGCAGATGTCTGTGTTGGGGTTCAAACATTCCAGGTTTAAAGCCTGCTAACAACCCCTAAAGAGTCATTATTATACTTATTAATTTGAAGTGATTTTCCCATGATCCCCAAATGTTCAGCTGGATCTCATCTATGCTCCTAACTCCCATAGGAAGAGTCTAAGAAAATGCTAGCAACGTTTTTGTCAAAAAGAAAAAAAATTGCATAATATAACATGATTTATTAGGAAGAAATAGGATAATAGAATCTTATAGACTCACAGAAAGATTAGGGTTGGAAAGGACCTCAGGAGGTCATCTAGTCTGACACCTACTCAATGCAGGACCACAATGGAGGTATTGTTTTTAAAAAGTAAACAATAAATTGTTCAGCAAAAAAATAAAATGTGTTCAGAGTCTGGTCTGAAAATCAGAATCACATGCATGAGGAGTATGAAGACAGAAAAAGGGCAGCATGAAAAATTGATCATAGGGTTGGAAGCGTCAGCTAGAAGACATTTTTTTCAAAGTAGAACATCCTTCACACTTTCAAAGTGAGCTCTAACCATTGAAAAGACATCAGGAAACTAGGAGAGCTATGTGAAACATTTATATTGAAACCCAAAGCCGGGTACAACATGACTGGTTTTGTTGCAAGCTCAGAACTCAAACAAATTCACTGAAAGTTTTGATAAATTTTGGCCAAGCTTGGAGCAAATGTGGGCTGATCTATAGGTTTTAGGGAAAAACAGGCAATACTTCAGAGAAAAGCAGGATCTAACCATGATATTTTGGGAGACTCAGTCAGTAGCACAGTTGGGTTTGATATTGTGCAGTCTAGGGAACTCTGATATCCTCAGCTCCCAGTAAAGTTCATTGGAGTTGTGGGTGCTCAGTACTTTGGAAAATTATCCAGTTATTTACATGCCTATTTATGGATTTAGGAGCATCACTTCAGAGGTGGGTTTGGTTTTTTTTAATTGATCCATACTTTAAGACAGTGGTGGATATCTGTGAATTACTTGGTGTTTCTTCTGAAGTTTAAGAGTACAACCACTACCTTTATCTTTTCTTTTTTAATAGGGTAGATCTGCTTTAGAGGTGGAGAGTCTTGTCTTTCTCTTCCTTGTGTCATAGCTCAGTAACAGCCCCTGCATCTGTTCTTGTAGCTTTCTGAATTAACATCTGGCTTTGTTTCATTTAACAGATTTCACAATGATTCTTCACATTGCTCCTGTCACCTCAGACAGAACAGTTCTTACTTTGGGTCTGCTACCACAATATTATGAGGGCAATATTCTAATACACATACTCCAGTGTAATAACACCTTATTCCATGAAAAGTCACACTGTCTTCAAAGTGAGATCATTATAGAATCATAGAAACTGGAAGGGATCATGAGAGGTCGAGTCCAGTCCCCTGCACTCATGGCAGGACCAAGTACCCTCTTAAGCCATCCCTGACAAGTGTTTGTCTAACCTGCTCTTAAATACTTCCAATGATGTGGATTCCACAACTTACCTAGGCAATTTATTCCCGTGGTTAATCACCCTGACAGTTAGGAATTTTTTCCTAATGTCCAACCTAAACCTTCCTTGCTGTAATTTAAGTTCATTGCTTCTTGTCCTATCATCGGTGGTTAAGGAGAACAATTTTTCTCCCTCCTCATAACAACCTTTTAGGTACTTGAAAACTATTATCATTTGCCCTCTATCTCCTCTTTTCCAGACTGAACAAACCCAGCTCCTTCAGTCTTCCCTCATAGGTCACGTTTTCCAGACCTTTAATCATTCTTGTTGCTCTTCTGGACTTTCTCCAATTGGTCCACATCATTCCTGAAATGAGGCGCCCAGAACTGGAAACAGTTGAGGCCTAATCAGCGCAAAGTAGAGTGGAAGAATTACTTCTCATGTCTTACTTACACCTTACTGAGTAAGGTGATACTGTGTGTAATCTGAGAACATCTGGCCCAGTGCAATCAGACGTATGGATTTCAATGGCTATGTCTACACTTGTAAAGTTGTCGACTTAACAGTGGCTACACTTTAAGTCTACTTAAGACGACCTTGTTAAGTCGACTTAACAGTAGACACAGCTGTCCACAATGTCTTTAAGTCGACTTAAGAAGTCGACTTAGCGCTATTCCCTGTCCAAATTGGCTTTAAGTTGATTTAAGAAGTTGACCTAAGGCTTAAGTCGACCTTCAAGGTGGTGTTATTAAGTTGACTTAAGCTGTTAAGTCAATTTAAGGAAGTGCTTAGGTCGACTTAATAAAAGCCCAGTGTGGACGCGGCTTTGTATAGGTCGATTTAAGCATCCTTAAATCGACCAAAGTTGCGAGTGTAGACGCACCCACTGAGACTTCTTGTATTATCAGGTACTAGAGAACATGAAATCACTGGGTGTGCTATGTATTAAGGTATTAGTCAGTCTAGTCAGTCCTAGTCAGTCTGAGAAAAGGCAGCAGAGCCCAGGCCTTTTGTGCTGGACATTTTAGGACCTCGTTTCATTTATCTTTTTACAATTTTTTACACTCCAGTTAGACTTTCTTCTTTGTCATTTTTAGCACCCATGCCGACCCAGATTACATAACTGCAAAGATTTCCTGGAACTGCTGCTAAATTTGCTCTAAGGCCTATTGGAAATGATCCCAGCTATGGGGTATCTCTATATGATATTTTAAGGACTGTTATGAATGCTGTTCTTAAGCTTGCGGCAAAACAATTTGTTTCTTGCCCTGGTACATCATATTTCTATTTTCCCATACATTTTGCTCAGATTGGTACTGTACATCAGTAGAAATTGCATCCTAAGGTTATTCATGACTTTGGGAAGCATTTTAAAGCCTCTCTAAAGGAACTGTAATCTGGGGACATTTTGTGGTATTTGTGGCTTTTTTGCCAGTTGATCACAGAAGAATCAAGTCCAAGAGTCCAGGGACTCACTGCTCTACTAATCAGCAGGAAAAGTGCTTCCCTGCGGCAGACTCAGAAAGTTGGACAGCTAATGAGAGCTACTTTTTGCTTTGAACACCACTGACAGAATTACTGATGCTACATCCAAAAAATGCCTTTATTTGTCAGGTTATTTTGAAATCTGAAGTGGGTAGTTTCTTTTTATTTGTTTTGGGGTTTTTTTATTTGTTCTACATCTGGGCAAAGGGCTTGATCCAAAATTCGCTGAGGTTAGTAGAAAGATTCCTATAAGAGCTGAGATTTTAATACCTTAAAGCCCACATTTTAGATGGTAAAGATTTTTTTTTTTTTGCAGTCAGAGGAAGTGGGAGGATTTTAAAACAGAAGTTATTTTTAGCATGAAATGGGAACCTAGTGGCTGCTAAATGTGTTATGCTTGATAAAGTTCTGTCAGAACTGCCCATAGCCACTCAGCGGAGGGGTTGATGAGTCTGTTCAGAGTGTTGACTAACAGAGGCAGGTTTCGTTGCTCAGGCAGTAGTGGTATTCTGCCATTGCAATCAGAAAGAGGTCCCAGGTTCAATCCCTACCGCCAAGCATGTGGCATTACAAGTGGTGGCCCAGCTACCACTAGAAGGGGTGTGACTTATATCAGCTTTTTACATTATATGGAATAAAAGACCACATGCCAAGTTCTGCACAGTGTCCAACTTCTGCATCAGTGCCCAAATACATGGCAAATACAACAGCATATTTTGACCTATTTTTACCAATGCACACTGCACCATTATAAACTAATCCCACTGAGAGTAGCAATAATCTGAACCAGTGATTGTGCCTGGTGCCTTCTGTTGGTTCAGGGGGTGCATTTCAACATTATTATTTGCTAAGCACCAGCACAAAAATGCACAGAAATGAAGACAGGTCCTTCCACCCATGGTTTACAATCTAAAGAACATCAATTTAAGACTGAATTCATTCCAGGATCTGAGCTGAGCTCAGCATAGGCATTGAGGAAGAGGCTTGACACCACCTTTGTTCCTCCCTTATGTTGGGAACACTGGGAGCCAGTTCAGATCCTGGTACAAATTAGAGCAAACCTATGAGCCATCCTAATTTATGACCAACTATCCATAAGCCCTGTGGGCCATTCCAGCAGCCAAAGATAGCTAGGGCAAACAAATGCTTCAGGCATGCCTTTTGTCTCCTGGGAAGCACCTCACATGACCCTTGCCCTGGGTGTTCTTGCAGGGAGCACACCTTAGGTGGCTATTACTGCATCTTTAGAACTCCTTTAGAAGGGGACAGCTATTGTCAGGGTGTGGGACACTAATGGATCTAGTCTTCTAGCATACTTAGACAGTCTAAATTAGTTCTCAACATCTTTTCTTGTGGGCAGCAAGAAGATGTGGGTTTTAGGAGGGGGCGACATGTAGATGACATCATTAGCCACACACTGTTACTTCCCCTGTTTTGTAAATGGCCTACAGAGCAACATCCATGCGATATTTGAAGGGGGACAGAATGAGACAGTCAAGCTCTAATATAGTCACTGGCTGTCAATGGGGCATGAAATTTCTAGGTTAGGCTTTTTGCAGATTTGCTACAGCACCTGATCTTCATAGTTAAAAATCAGTCGATTATTGAATGAAGCTTTTAGAGTAATTTAGGCAGTCCCTTTTATTCCAAAAGCCACTGCTTTCAGTAATATGCCATGAAATTAAGTTCCAAAGAGGAGGTGAAATAAAGAAACACAGTGGTACTATTCTGGAGAACCCAGCTTTCTTTTAAGCAGCAGCGTCCCTGGGACTTGAACTTAAGACTGCAGAGGAAGCAGTGCTTCCATACGGCCATCGGTCATCTCAACAATATGTTAGTCAGTGCTCCAGACGTGCCAAGAGACCAGTCACTGGGAACACGCTGCCCATGGAGAGGTGACTGTGATCTAGGACTGGCCCAGACCTACTATTTAAGCCTGGAGCGAGTACTAGGAAGTTGTCTGTGCAACCAGGCAGCTCTGATCGGCTGCTGAGACAAACCTTGCCTTGCTTCTCGTCCTTTGCTTCCTGCGCCGCCCCCGGCTTCCTGGCCATTGACAGCAGCGTGGCCACCTGGCTATGGTCCTTGACCCATTGGGTGTGACTGCCTGTAGCTCCGACCAACTGAATCTGGCTGGTCACGGCCTCGTCCCTGACAGCCACCAGCTGTGACAACCACAAGTCTTTGGGTTCCAGCTCCTTCCTAGCGTGAGACTCTAGGCTGAAGGGGGCTTCCCTATAATATAGGTTTCTTGAGAACTTTTTATTTCTGTGCCTTTTAAAAGTTTGATTCTACCTGCCAGCCTTCTAGTTTTCAAAGCTATGTAGGGAAATATCCCTCTAACCCAGTGGTTCCTCTAACCCAGTATCCTGTCTTCAAACAATGACCTCTGCCAGATGCTTAAGCAAGCACGAACACCGCAGAGATATTATCAAGTGATCCAGCCCTGTTCCCCAGTTCCAGTCTAAGGTTTAGGGCTACCCAGAGTGTGGGGTTACGTCCCTGTCCATCTTGACTAATACTGTTGGTGGACCTATCCTCCAGGAACTTACCTATTTCTTTTTTTAACTCGGGTACACCGGTAGCGGCAGCCCAGTCCCAGGTCTCCGCCCAGGGTCGGGGTTGGCCCTGGATACTGCTGTCGCAGGCGGTGGCCGGGCCCTGCACCAGCGGTTGGTGGCGGGGCTGGTGCCAGATCCACAGTGCCGGCGGCAGCCTGGTCCTGGGTCCCCGCCAGACTCAGGGTTTGTGCCCCATGTGCCCAGCACCAGCAACACCACTGCTTGGTTATATTTCTGGCCTTCTCAACATCCCACAGCAACAAACTCCACAGATTGACTGTGCCTTGCATAAAGATGTATTTCCCAACGTTTGTTTTAAACCTGCTGTCCATTAACTTTATTGAGTGGTCCCTGGTTCTTGGTGTTATGCAAAGGGTAAACAGCCATTCATGATTTTATAGACCTCCGTCAGATTCCCCTTTAGTCATCTCTTTTCCAAGCTTAACAGCCCTTGTCTTTTTAAATTCTCCTGACATGAAAGTTATTCCATACCCCTAATACATTTTGTTGCTATTTTCTGTACCTTTTCCCAATTCTAATATATATTGAGATGGGGTGATCAGAACTGCAAGCAGCATTCAAGGTGTGAGTGTACCATGGATTTCCACTACTTACTGTCCTGTTACCCATCCCTTTCCGAATGGTTCCTAACATTCTGTTAGCTTTTTTTTGGACAGCTGCTGCACATTGAGCAGATGTTTTCAGAGAGCTCTCCACAATAACTTCAAGATCTTTTTCTTCAGTGATAACAGCCAAGTTAGAGCTCACCATTTGCATGTATTTATTTTTTCCATTGGGATTATTTTGTCTTCATCAATGTTGAATTTCATTGGCCATTTTGTTGCCCAGTCACCCTGTTTTGTGAGATACCTTTCTAACTCTTTGCACTCAGATTTGGATTTAACTACTTGGAGTAATTTAGTATCATCTGCAAACTCTGCCACCTTACTGTTCACCCGCTTGTCCTGATCATTTATGAATGTTGAATAGCACAGGTGCCAGGCAGATCCTTGGAGGCCCCTACTATTTATCTCTCTTCATTGGTAAAACTGACTTTTTATTCCTACCTTTTGTTTCCTATCTTTTAACCACTTACTGGTCCAGAAGACGCCCTTCTCTCTTATCCCATGACAGCTTACTTTGCTTAATAGCCTTTGGTGAGGGACCTTGTCAAAGGCTTTCTGAAAATCCAAGTACACTATATACACTGGATCCTTCTTGTCTACCTGCTTCTATAATGTGTTCATCTATGTGTGTGATAATGTTGTTCTTTACTATATTTTCAACCATTTTGCCTAGTATTGAAGATAGGGTTACTGGCCTGTAATTGCCAGGATCATCTCTGCAGCCATTTTAGAAAAATTGGTGTTACATTAGCTACCTACCTGTCATCTGGTACAGAAGCTGATTTAAGTGACAGGCTACATACCACAATTAGTAGTTATGCAATTTCATATTTGAGTTCCTTCAGAACTTTTGGGTGAACACCATCTGGTTGTGGTGATTTATTACTATATAATTTATCAATTTGTTCCAAAACATCCTCTACTGACACCTCAGTCTGTGACAATCCTTCAGATTTGTCATCTAAGAAGAATGACTCTGGTGTAGGAATCTCCCTCATGTTCTCTGCAGTGAAGACCAATTGAAAGAATTCATTTAGTTGCTCTACAGCAGCAGTATGTGCTTCCTTTTAATATTTAACCAGTTTCTACTTCCATTTCCTAGTCTGGAGCAGGACTAAAGGTTTAGCTGAGGAAACAACATGGAAAGGAGTGGGGTGAGGGGAACTGTAGAAGTAGCATTAGAGAGTAAGAGACAGGAAGTGTCTGGGTATATGAAGGAAAGTCCTTCCATCCATCACGACGATACTGCTGTGCCCTTCAGAATGTGAGTTGGTTACCTCTTTGGGGGTCACAGAGCATGCTGTTAGCCACGAGCAATTTCTCTAGCTTCCTACCAGATACTTGCTTTCCTTCTTTTCAAACAGGTATAAAACCCTATGGCCCCAAGGAAAAATAGTCCATTTTCAGTCACCTTCTTCGGGGATTCCTGTCTCCAAATCTTTTAAAAAAGAAGGGCAATTTGTGCTTATTATAGGGTGCTTTTCAAAAAATGTTGTATATCTGGTGAAGCCTCACCGCTGCTTCACAGAAGATGAGACTGTGAGGATATTTGCTCACAGTTACACGGTGAACCAACCGCAGCATCGGGATTAGAACTCCAGCATTCTGATAGCGATATTATACTGCCACTGTTGAAATTCCTACCACAACCTGTCTTTGCATGAAGCAGAGACACACATTACCCTGTGAGTAAATAATCCTTTCTTCTACTTTATCCCTTGTTTTAATAACCCCACTAAACAGATGAAATTGAACCCAGTTGCATTTTGGGTTTGTTGATGAACACCATTGTACCTCATAATTTAGTTTTAAAGATGAACCATGAATCATTTCCCTTTAGATTCTCAGTGTCATATAGGCTTCCAGGAGAGCTTTCTACAGTACCACTCAATCCCCCCCTTCCTTTCCAATACATATCGCCTTGCAAAGAATGAATGGGGAAAGTTGAACCTTAAAACCACATGCAACACTCATTTGTTAATTGATGACCAAGGCAGTGTGTAAGCCTTAGTGCCAGCCATTTCCTTAGTGCCCAGGCACAGCTAGAAAACAGGAACAATTGCCTGATTAACCTGGCCTAGTATATTGCAGTAAAACAAACAAGGAGTCTGGTGGCACTTTTAAAGACTAACAAATTTATTTATTCCATGAATTTTCATGGAAGAAAATCCCACTTCGTCAGACGCTTTGAAGATGTAGAACTTACAGAATGGGAGCAAAATAAATGCAGGGAAGTTTAAGTCATAAGATCAGGTCAGACTGGGACAGCAAATCAAAGCAGATGGTAGGATTCAAACAATGGAGTACAGCAATTAGCAGGGAGGTGGATGGGGAACAAGGAAAACAAAATTACCTGTTGTAATGAGAAAAGAACCCATGGTCTTTATTCAGCCCTGAGTTCACGGAGTCAAATTTGCATATGAATTCCAATTCTGAAGTTTCTCTTTGAAGCTTCGATTTGTTATCCATTTGTTTGAGCACAACTATTAACAAATCATCAATGGAGTGAGCAGGGAGATTGAAATGTTCCCCTATTGTTTTTTTAATGTTCTTATTTCTTAAGTCAGATTTATGTCCATTTATTCTTTCGTGCAGAGACTGTCCTGTTTGTCCATTCATATGTAAATTTGACTCCGTGAACTCCGGACTGAATAAAGACTAAGGGTTCTTTTCCCATTACAACAGGTAATTTCCCTGCATTTATTTTGTTCCCATTCGGTAAATTCTCCATCTGATGAAGTGGGATTTTCTCCCACGAAAGCTCATGTGATACATACATTTGTTAGTCTTTAAAAGTGCATCAGACTCCTTGTTTGTTTTGCTGACCTAGACTAACATGGCTACCCCTTTGGAACTTAGTATATCTCAGGCACGCTTCCTGTGTCTGACCTTGAAAGCAGTAACCAAAGTGAACAGTTAAATAACATACAGACAGGGTCATGGAGCCCCGAAAGCAACATAAACAAATTGATTTGTTGAGCTCTACAAATGCATCATTCTGTCTCTGCTAACACTTGTGCTATTTGCAGTGCTTAAATACAATGCTTTTGTGCCCCGTAGGAGTGAATGGGAAGTTGCAGGTTATATTCAATCTGAAGTTTTATTGCTTTACAGCCAGAATTATTACATGTTTCCCATGCCAGGTACAAAGTCAGGGCTCACTGAGACAGACAGTAACAGGACTGGAAGATTTGTATTCAACATCATTTGAAAAGCTCCATCAAGAAATGTTCTTACCGTGCCATCCAATAGGATACCTACTCTTGAAAAATCATGAGCATTCTTTGTAGGCATTGGAACTTAACTACAATGTGCATTATGGCATTTTGATTTTATACAGTTTTTAAACTCATTTGTCACACTACTGCTTATGATTGTGAAAAACCAAGTGGGTGATCCTAGAGCACTTAATGGCAGTAGGATTAGACCCTAATTAATGGAAAACTTTTTCTAATTTTCTTTGAAAAGCAGGGGAGACAAATCCCATCATTTTCACTATGAAAAATCTGTTCTCCTAGGTGATGGATTTGCAAAAAAATCTGCCAATGTTTTACTACTCTGTGTGAAAGCTCCAGTTTTCTCTCTAGAATAATTAATATTCACACGGCGTTGAGTGCTAGAACCTTTCATAGAAATACTCAACTTTTTTTTTGACTCACCTTGGCAACTAAACCAAGTGGGTCCTATTAATATACCGTATACAAGAAGTACAAAATGGTTGAGTGTTTGTCTCCAACAGAGAGAGAACATGTGGCGGGAGCAAAAAGCTCTACAGGGAAAAATCCTAGGAAAAGCCAATCCTAGGACAAAATTTATCTTGAGATTTGTTTCCTATTGCTTAAGATAAGAACATAAGAACATAAGAACATAAGAAAGGCCGTACTGGGTCAGACCAGAGGTCCATCTAGCCCAGTATCTGTCTACCGACAGTGGCCAGTGCCCAGGTGCCCCAGAGGGAGTGAACCTAACAGGCAATGATCAAGTGATCACTCTCCTGCCATCCGTCTCCATCCTCTGATAAACAGAGGCTAGGGACACCATTCTTAACCCCTTTCTGGCTAATAGCCATTTATGGACTTAGCCACCATGAACTTATCCAGTTCCCTTTTAAATATTGTTATAGTCCCAGCCTTCACAACCTCCTCAGGTAAGGAGTTCCACAAGTTGACTGTGCGTTGTGTGAAGAAGAACTTCCTTTTATTTGTTTTGAACCTGCTACCTATCAGTTTCATTTGGTGACCCCTGGTTCTTGTATTATGGGAGTATTTAAACAACTTTTCCTTGTCCACTTTTTCCACATCCGTCATAATTTTATATACTTCTATCATGTCCCCCCTCAGTCTCCTCTTTTCCAAGCTGAAGAGGCCCAGCCTTTTCAATCGTTCCTCATACGAGGCACTCTCCAAACCCCTAATCATTTTAGTTGCCCTTTTCTGAACCTTTTCTAGTGCTAGAATATCTTTTTTGAGATGAGGAGACCACATCTGTACACAGTATTCGAGATGTGGGCGTACCATGGATTTATATAAGGGCAATAATACATTTGCAGTCTTATTTTCTATCCCCTTTTTAATGATCCCTAACATCCTGTTTGCTTTTTTGACCGCCTCCGCACACTGTACGGACATCTTCAGAGAACTATCCACAATGACTCCAAGATCTTTTTCTTGACTCGTTGTAGCCAAATTAGCCCCCATCATATTATAGGTATAGTTGGGGTTATTTTTTCCAATGTGCATTACTTTACACTTATCCACATTAAATTTCATTTGCCATTTGGATGCCCAATCACTTAGTTTTGTGAGATCTTTTTGAAGTTCTTCACAATCTGCTTTGGTCTTGACTATCTTGAGTAGTTTAGTATCGTCTGCAAACTTAGCTACCTCACTGTTTACCCCTTTCTCCAGATCATTTATGAATAAATTGAATAGGACTGGTCCTAGGACCGACCCTTGGGGAACACCACTAGCTACCCTTTTCCAATCTGAGAATTTACCATTTACTCCTACCCTTTGTTCCCTGTCTTTTAACCAGTTCTCAATCCATGAAAGGATCTTCCCTTTTATCCCATGACAACTTAACTTACGTAACAGCCTTTGGTGAGGGACCTTGTCAAATGCTTTCTGGAAATCTAAGTACACTATGTCCACTGGATCCCCCCGTCCACATGTTTGTTAACCCCTTCAAAGAACTCTAATAGATTAGTAAGACATGATTTCCCCTTACAGAAACCATGTTGGCTATTGCTCAACAGTTTATGTTTTTCTATGTGACTGACAATTTTATTCTTAACTATTGTTTCAACTAATTTGCCCGGTACCGACGTTAGACTTACCGGTCTGTAATTGCTGGGATCCCCTCTAGGGCCCTTTTTAAATATTGGCGTTACATTAGCCGACTTCCAGTCTTTGGGTACCGAAGCCATTTTAAGGGACAGGTTACAAATCTTAGTTAACAGTTCCGCGACTTCACATTTGAGTTCTTTCAGAACTCTTGGGTGAATGCCATCTGGTCCCGGTGACTTGTTAATGTTGAGTTTATCAATTAATTCCAAAACTTCCTCTAGTGACACTTCAATCTGTGACAGTTCCTCAGATCTGTCACCTACAAAAGCCGGCTCAGGTTTGGGAATCTCACTAACATCTTCAGCCGTAAAAACCGAAGCAAAGAATCCATTTAGTTTCTCTGCAATGACTCTATCATCTTTAAGCGCTCCTTTTGTATTATCATCATCAAGGGGCCCGACTGGTTGTTTGGCAGGCTTCCTGCTTCTGATATACTTAAAAAACAATTTGTTATTACCTTTGGAGTTTTTGGCTAGCCGTTCTTCAAACTCCTCTTTGGCTCTTCTTATTACACTCTTGCACTTAAGCTGGCACTGTTTGTGCACCTTTCTGTTTGCCTCACTAGGATTTGACTTCCACTTTTTAAAGGAAGTCTTTTTACCTCTCAGTGCTTCTTTTACATGGTTGGTGAGCCATGGTGGCTCTTTTTTGGTTTTTTTACAGTGTTTCTTAATTTGGGGTATACAGTGAAGTTGGGCCTCTATTATGGTGTCTTTAAAAAGCGCCCATGCAGTTTTCAGAGATTTCACTTTAGTCACTCTACCTTTTAGCTTTTGTTTAACTATCCCCCTCATTTTTGTATAGTTCCCCCTTTTGAAATTAAATGCCACAGTGTTGGGCTGTTGAGGTGTTCTTTCCCCCACAGGGATGGTGAATGCTATTGTATTATGGTCACTAGTTCCAAGCGGTCCTGCTACAGTTACCTCTCGGACCAGCTCCTGCGCTCCACTCAGGATTAAATCTAGAGTTGCCTCTCCCCTTGTGGGTTCCCATACCAGCTGCTCCATGAAGCAGTCATTCAAAGTATCGAGAAATTTTATCTCTGCAATATGTCCGGAAGTGAAATGTTCCCAGTCAATATGGGGATAGTTGAAATCCCCCACCATTATTGGGTTTTTAAATTTGATAACCTCCCTAATTTCCCTTAGCATTTCATCATCGCTCTTACTATCCTGGTCAGGTGGCCGATAGTAGATCCCTAATGTTATATTGTCATGGAAGCATGAGATTTCTATCCATAGCGATTCTATGGAACAAGTGGATTCGCTTATGATTTTTACTTCATTTGAATCTACATTTTCTTTCACGTATAGTGCCACTCCTCCTCCCGTACGACCTGTTCTGTCCTTCCGATATATTTTGTACCCCGGAATGATTGTGTCCCACTGTTTGCTCTCTGTCCACCAGGTTTCTGTGATGCCTATTATATCAATATTCTCCTTTACCACTAGGCACTCTAGTTCACCCATTTTATTATGTAGACTTCTAGCATTTGTGTATAAGCACTTTAAAAACTTGTCCCTGTTTATTTGTCTGCCCTTTTTTAATGTGCCAGATTCTTTGTCATGTGGCTGTTTATCATCGGATCCGGCCCCCTCACCATCCTTTTCTGTCCTCTGTTCCTGACTATAACTATAACTATAACCTGGAGATTCCCTCTCATCAGACTCTCCCTTAAGAGAAGTCTGTGTCCGATCCAGCTGCTCCTCTGCAGCAGTCGGCTTTCCCCCATCCTCTAGTTTAAAAACTGCTCTACAACCTTTTTAATGTTTAGCGCCAGCAGTCTGGTTCCCTTTTGGTTTAGGTGGAGCCCATCCCTCCTGTATAGGCTCCCCCCATCCCAAAAGTTACCCCAGTTCCTAATGAACGTAAACCCCTCCTCTCTACACCATCGTCTCATCCACGCATTGAGACTCTGAATCTCTGCCTGCCTACCTGGCCCTGCGCGTGGAACTGGGAGCATTTCTGAGAATGCCACCATAGAAAGATGACAAATCCCAGAAAGAGGGGTAGTTCAGTGTGTCAATACTGTGTGAAGGGCAGGATAGGAAAGCCATGTTCTTAAAGGTATGTTTCTTCCTCCTCCCGTCTTCAGGCTTTTTTGTGTTTACAGTGTACAACAGGGTTGAACATCCATCACTTTGAACAGAACCACTTGAAAGGTCAAGTACAGTCTGAGCTTGACAAATGAAAACTTTTTCTGATTTACTTACAGAGGTTCATTGGTGGTAACTTGATTCAGGATGCATTAAGGGCCTTGCCTAGACTGAGAAAAGTGATAGTACCAGTTACTTAGGGTTGATCGTGGCCAGCCAACACATTTCTTTGAACTTCCCTGTCTTTGTGCACACTCAGGGCTAAGTAGCATTTAAAAATGTCAATTAACATGTTTTAAAGCACTATTTTTTTCCTGATCAACAAAACCATGGTATATAGAGCTAATCCTGTTACCAGGTATTCCTTGCTTTTGTGACTGCCTAATCCTTAGTAGTAACCCAGCCCACAGTGGGAATTCCTCTTGTAGGAATGTATATCCCAGAATGCCTTTTTGGAACAATGTGGCCATTTTACTGCTATCAGCAAGGCTGGATTTAGGGGAAGGTAATCCAGGTGACCACCTGAAGTGGTGCCTGGCTGGGGTGCTGTTTTCGTTGTTAGTGACACAAAGGGAAATAGAATTTTTGAAGTAAAAGTTTCAGATACTCCCTTTCCATGTGGATTCATTTTTCACGATGCTCCTAGAATGGTCTGTATCTTGCAGAATTTTGTGGAATGTTCCAGACTTTCTGAGAACTACATTTTCCTTTAACCTAGATTAACAGTTTCTAGCATGCAAATTTATTGTCCTATATGATCTGGATAAGTCATGCATGCAACTCATGCATTAGAGCTGTGGAATGGGCTACAAAGCTGCTCCTTGCCTGGGGCACCATTTGGTCTAAGACCAGCCTGACTGGTTTTCTACATCTCCCTTTCTTCCTGCTAGTAAGAAGTATCTCTTGCTATGTTTTCCCTTTTTTATTTGTCAGGAGATAGCACATCCTCATGCAGAAGGAAGATTAAATATATGGTAGTTGAAACCTTGTAAGCAGACAAACTTCTAAATCCTGACTGCTTCCAAGTGTCAATGATGATGTAGAAGAATTCTCTAGTGAAAATGCATAAATGTGCAAACATTTGTTGATCTGCAAATGTTAATTTTTATTTACCTAATTTATAAATCTCATATTAGAAACTTAGCTCTTAAAAAGTAAGCATTAACGCATCCAGTACAAATATTTGTCAATATTTATATCCTGTAATACTCATTTGTGCCGTTAGAAAACTCAATACATTACCTATATGTGAATAGTAAAGTAGTATACTGTGTGTACCCTGCGGTGCTTTTGAAAATCAGGTCAGTAATTTAGACTCCAAAATATGGACTTAATGCCCTACCTTTACACATCCATTTAAAAATTTTGGCCCTACATTTTTAGGTTCATTTTTTGTTTGTTTGTATTTCTGCATATGTATTACTGCTAAACTATTGCCTTCTGTATTCATTATTTGTGATTTATTTGAATGAATATTTGACATTCCACCAACTTTCTTGAAGACAAGATTCCCTCTTGATTGTTTGTATAAGGCAAACATAAGAGATCATGAATACTATTGAGATTTCTTTTTCTTAAAACGAATGAATGTTTGCAAGCAACTTTTGTACCCTATGACCAGACGAAATGATTTAGAGTGTCACTCCAACTATTAAGCTGTGCACAAAATAGAGAACTGTTAAAAAAGAAACTTTTGCTTTTAAAGGGACACAGTGAATGAAGCTCAGCTATTAGGCCATTGAATTTATTAGTGGGATATAGGGTAAAAGGCTTCCAGCTTACATTCATTGTGTGGATCAGTGTATTGGGACAAGAAAAACATGCTTTGCAATGTCCCTTTTCATCTATTAAGAATATATATTGGATGAAACCAAAGAGTATTTGCTGATTGCAGATCAGTGGATACAAGTTCAAGTGATGAGAATTGCTACAAGATGCTTTAGTTTTGGATTCTTTTCTGTGAAGCCAAGTATTTTCTATAGTAGAGTATAAAACACAGATCAGTTACCAAAGAGAAAAGCAACATTGATCAGATGGGAATGAAAGAGGAACAAGAGATTAAAGGAGCCTCAGAGGCGGGGAAGCTTTGTCTGTGCCAGAAAAAAAAAAGCCTTGGACCAAAGGATTGCCTCTCCTTCTTGTCAGTTTTCAGCCTCTTATGGTCTTTGAGAAGGGAGCCTGGGTAGAAGGGTCCTGTGCAGTGAGAGGGAACCCAGTACGCCTTTCCTTATCAAGGGTGCTATTCTGTGCCCAGAAGCAACAGCTTTCCATCCAGTCACCCCCTCTTCAGGATCAGAGTAAGAGCAGGTTTTTGTAGGCATCATGCTAGCTGCCTTTTGGAGATTGGGAAGGAAGTCTTTACTCACCACCAAATTACACTGGGTGGGGTGGTTTTATATTTTGCCTTCTTTTCAGCAGCCTAATGACCCAATCCGTAGGTTACATCATAAGGTGTTTGTGTTGCTGCATCTTGGCAGGTGACCAGTGCAGGTATTTTTTCATTAAGGGGCCCAGTTCACTGATAAACGAGATTGGAATCAGGATTAGGACAGCTATCCGATGCCTTAGACAAGGTGGGAGAGCGGGGCGAGACTTCTAATGTCTGGTTCAGAGAAGGGTTTCCCCCATATACCATGGATCCTGTTGCAGGGAGAGAGTTGTAGGATCCCAGTAAGAGTGCAGGGACCTACTTACAGGATTGGAGGGTGGCACGACTGAGGCCTATCCCTCCCAGGTGGTACAGATTATGGAAGGATGGATGGATGAATTATTGCTGGATAGTTTCTCAGTTGTGTTAAATTCATAAAATTGAATCCCATTGCGGGAGTCTTGTCTGCCTTCCTGTGGTGTTCAGGGCTGTGCATGTTCAGACATCACCACACACTCAAACACCCCCACAGCCTTCCAAGTCATTGCAGAATCCAACTCCAAAATTGCACCACTTGGGTCTAATCCTACAGTCCTCGTTCAGTCAAGAATCCCATTGATGTCAGAGACTATGTATGTAAATTAATGGCTTAATGACTAGATCCCTGGGGCCCGGTTCTCAGTCCTGGTCTACACTAGAGACTTTTGTTGATATAAGTCGCCTTATGTCGACAAAATTCTCCTGGTGTACACACTCCAACTATCCTTTTGTTGACAAAAATACCCTGTTTTGTCGACAAAATGAAACTACCTCCACAAAAGATGGAGGGCTTTTGTCGGCAGAGATACGGCAACACATTGCTAGTGCAGACACTATGACCCCTTAGAGCAATGGAGGGGCTGTCCTACGTGTCAAATTGACAAGGCGGAAGGGGCCCAGAGCCTGGCTTTGGAAGCTGCTGGGCTCTGACGGTGGGTTGCAGGCAGCTACCACCTGGCTGTGAGCCCAGGAAAGCTGTAGGCGGCTGCCACTCTGGGGTGCTGACAAACAATACTTGCAGCAGGGCTGCAGGCACCTGCACCACGGCTCTAAGTCTTGCTCACATCCCTGGCATGAGCAAGCTAGGGGTGGGGCAGGGGGCTGTAGTCCTTCTGGTAGCCAGGGCTTGGGCAGCTGTCTCCAGATCTCAGCTGCAAGCTGGGACCAGGCAAGCCGCAGAGGGCTGCAGCTGCCTCCCACCTGGGAGCAGGGAAGTCACCACGTCGCGGCTGAGATTGGTAGTGATGGGGGGGGCAGCTGGGAGTCTACGGGCTACCTGCAGGGAGCTGAAAAATGGCTCTCTCAGCTCCCCCCACGTTGCCTCTCAGGTCAGGGAAAGAGGTTCTGGTATCTGTGGACATCAGGCACTGCTGGTGGTGGAAAGTCGACGTATCTTATGTTGACAAATTTCTGTAGTGTAGACACACCCTGAGTTATTCCTTCCCGGTGCTTGAGGCGGGATGGATAAAGGTGGCTATATCCACCTTTATATGCCCCAGATTCTTTGGCCATCCATGCTCCTGGGAATGGAGCTGGCAGGGGACATCCTCAGCATGGTATTTCCACCTACTTAAGGCTTCTTTGCACTACCAGGGTGGCGGGAAAGGGCCTTATCATAACTATGAGTCAGGTCTCTTGTTTTCCAAACTTTCCATGGAGTTTCTACAGGCTCCACTCTAAACTGCGCATCTAACTCTGCCTTTTCTCTCCTTCCATGTACTCTCAAGGTAGTTACTGCAAGAGCTGTCTCCTCTGCAGCCCCCATCATTGGAACAATTGTCCCTCCCCCCTTCTCTCTTCAGTTAGCCATCCTTTTTGGAATCCGATCAAATAATGTATTTTGATTGTGCAGTACTTGCTACTGTTATGTCAAGGGAAGAAGTAGCAATCAAAGGGAAAGAAGTCTTTCGGTTTAGGGATTTTTTTCCTCTTAAAATGAATTTTCCAAATACATCCTCCATAATAATACTGATGGGTACTAAGAAATATTAGTATTATTACATCTCATATAATTTGTGTTGATATCATTTTAATTTTTATTATCAGGTAACGTCTTTTGCTTTTTGATTATTTTCTAAGACACAGTTCTCTTCTCAGATCAGCAGAGTGGATCTTGCTTGACTGACATTTTCCTCTTCTTAGATATGTGGAACTGCCATCGATGCCAGTTCTTTAAGAGAGTTTTCTTCTGAATTAAGCTTTTGTTCACTGACATATTTTTAACTGTTTCCAGGCTTTTGTGTTGCAAAGTTTCTTCTTCAAACAAAAGGGCTCTAAATTTTAAAATTCCGATCAATGGTATGATTTGCTTGGGAACTGCTGTGTTAGCATTTGCTTCTCTGACAATTTCTCTAATCAGTTCTAGTTCTGTGATAACATAATCTATATGAAGCCAACTGGGAAATACTAATGTAAATTTATACTTTCCTAATTTTATGCTGAACGGTTCACTGCAGTTGTGGTTTCTTCCCTGCTGCGGAATGTCCAGTGGGTTGTTCCAAAAGATTGTAAATATTCTCCTTACAAAAGGGCTTCAGTTAAAGCTCAGTCTTTCCTAATCAGGATGCCGCAGTGATTCACACACAGAATTAAGAACTATTCCCCAGTCTCATTCCCACAACTAGAGGCCATGTACCCTCTCTACCCTCAGCAGAGAGGAGTGGAAGGTCCCTCTTGCACAGAGGAAAGTTCAAGGAGCTGCATTAAGGACAAAGGCAGCTGTGTGTAGCAAATTCTCTCCCTCTCAGTAGTTGCCTGCAGCCTCAATTAGGCTCTTATATGGTAGCTCACTCTGTGCACCAAAGAGGGGTGAAATCAGAGAATCACGATTTGCCATGTTCCCATCTCAAAGTAGAATTTTGCCCTGAGCAGCAGTTTTTTCCCTTCTCTGGCTTTAACAGACCACAAAGAATATGACAGTCTGAGAGCATCATAGGAACCATCAAAAGGCAGGCATTTTTAGGAGGCTGGTGATTAGTTGAAATGGGGCAGTACAGATCTACCAGTAGACCATGTATATGACTAAAGGTCCATGGGAGATGGAGGAGCTTCACTAGTGTTTCCTGTGGATTGCAGACCTATGCAACTTTGCCAGGCCATTCTGCCTGTTTTACTCTGTGATCAAGTGGTAAATTTTAGAGTTCAGATGGAGCAGTAAGATTAAAATCTCACTTCTTCCGCCTCTTCACTCTTTTGGTGTCTTCCTACCTAGCAAATTTCTGAGCATATTATTATACCATCTCTTAACAATGTAAGAGTGACCAGAGGTCTTTTAATTCTATATGAAGCTGTTCATAAATCATATTTGAATTTCCTATGTTATATTGTGGCAAAACTTACTCTGATAGTGCTCAGTAAAATTAAACTAGCAAACAAAAATAGATTTATTTTTAAATTTCATAGCTGCCTAAAATCTATGATAAACTCTGTTAGAAAGATGCAAATAACTTTAAGGCATTCATTTATATTAATGCCACTGAGTACATTTTACAGTATATTTTAATGCTGAAAAATGTTAGCAGGCAGCTTAACTAAATAATTAAAACAAACAAGTAAACAAATAGCTGAGATCGCCTTACTTTCAAATGCCATCCAGTCAGGTAGGGTAAATATATCTGCATTTGTCAGACTTTCAGAATGGTAAGGTTGCAAGCTACAGGCGATAATGTGAAGATTTATATTTCTTTTCTTGCCTTCCATGTAAAGCAAATTAATTTAATAGCATAGCTGTAATGATGGAAGTAATAGGGAAATGTTGATCAAGGAGAATTTAACACTCTGAAATGGTCTAGAAATTAATTTAATTTAAATGAATGTTTAAATTATGTAATAATTTTATTGGGAGACTGGAAAACGAAGAGTTGACAGATATTTCACAAATATAGGGGTTTTTTGTTGGTTTTGTTTGTTTGTTTTTAATGATGCCAATTTACTCTGGTCAGTGTGGTCACCTCCATGTACTGAATTAGAGGTTGTTAGATCCAGTGGACTCAATTCCTTTACATGGCTGAAAATTATATGCAAGTCTTTGGACCCAAGGCCATCACTAAATGTAAGTTGCATGAGTTTAATTTAATTTAATTTAATTTAATTAAACCAGTTTAGTTAAACCAATTAAAATCACCATGTGGGTAATCTCATTTCATTATGAATGGCTTATTTCAGTTTATCTTAAACCTGTGTCTACGAGGCTTAAACTAATCCAAAACAAACCTGGGTTAAACTGAACTAAGAGTACCTGCATGGCTTTTTGTGCTGCTTTAAAAAGCTAATCCAGGCAACTTCTTTGTGTAGTGATGTCCTGTTTTGTCTACACTGTCTTACGCCTTATACAGTCATTTGCACTTCAGATAAATGAATCAACACAAGTACAAAAGTCTCCCATCTGATTCAGTCATGTTCAGACATTTTGTTAATCATGTGGCACAGAAGGAAATGTCTACAAAGGACAGGGGAGAATCAGTCCATTTGGGTTAAGGGGGCCCAAGCCACCTTCTACTGAAGCGCCAGCCCCCTTTGCCATCCGAACCCTGGCAGCTGGGCTAGGGGGCTGGCCCAAACCAGCGAGCTGGGTAGCTCGAGCCCCAAGCTGCTTGGCTTGCCGGCTCCATGGATGGAAGTAGCTGCAGCCCTGGAGACCAGGACGGTTCAAGCCCGGTGCCGCCCCACTTGCCGGGGCTGCAGGGAGCCGCCCGGGCTCTTCGGGGTCCAAGCAGCACCGCTGGCTGCCATCTGGGCTGGGGACTCCCAATCGGGAGCCCCCAGCCAGGGCGGCAGAGACCCGCTCCGGCAGGCAGCTCTCAGGCAGTGGGAGCTCTGGGACCCAGCGCTCCGCTGACAGGGGAACTTCTGGGGATCCCCTGTCAGCTGGAGCAAGGGCAGCTGCCAGTTGACAGAGGATCCCCTGAGGTTCCCCTGTCAGCAGAGTGCCGGGTCTCAGAGCTCCCGCTGCCTGTGAGCTGCCTGCCGCCAGGGTTGGGGGGCTCGCAGCTGGGAACCCCCAGCCCCAGCAGCAGCCAGAGGGCTTGGTGGCTCCCGAGCAGGATTCCGCAGTCCAGGGGGCCAATCCCCAGGAGCCGCCAGGTTCCTGGCTGCTCCACTAGTTGTCAATTTCACTGCTCTGCTAGAGGAGTGAAATTGACATATTTGACAGCTCTGGTGTCACAGAGTGTCCTCGATTGGCACTCTGGGATATTTCCGGAGGCTGTCAAAGGCGGAAAAAGTGTACACACAAGCTCTACCACGGAACAGCTGTTCCACGGTAAGCCTACTCACTCTCGATTTGGGTGGTTTAACTGTTGCGGGGCAAGAGGCTGTTGCCGTGCAACAGGGAAAATGCTCGTGTGTACGCTGGAAGCTTTATCGCGTGGTAAGGAGCCTTATCATGCGATAAAACG
Source organism: Pelusios castaneus (assembly GCA_007922175.1). NCBI lineage: Eukaryota > Metazoa > Chordata > Testudines > Pelomedusidae > Pelusios > Pelusios castaneus. Next base: position 184,691 of record ML685862.1, read on the forward strand.
ATCGTGTGTATATGGTCTGAGTGAGAGTACATGGGACAGGAATGTATGGCCAGTTCTGCCCTAGAAAAGGTTTGCCAATATAGATTTGTTGGTATATGCTGCAGTTATACTGGTATGGTTATACCAGCAAGCCCTTCTGGTGCAGACAAAGCTCATAACACCAAAATAGCACTTAGTGTAGACCTGGCCCTATGTACATGAGGCAAAGTTTGATGTGAACGAGAATCTATTGCAAAACATAGATCTAACAGGTCCATCTGTCTCTTTAATTTCCATTTCTGAAATCCATTTTGCAGTAGGAGAACATGGTATATTTTAAAGAATTTATTATTAGTGATAATGGGGAAAGGGTGAATCTGCTACTGTAGTGAGCATGATCGTATCCTTAGTTGGTATAACCTGGCACACAAAAGTCCTGATCTAGACTCCTATTTGAGTTGCTTTGTGCTGTTCTGATGGCACTAAAGAACAATCAGTTACGGAGGTCCAGCTTTCTGAGGATTCCTGCCTATAAGGAGAATATTTTGTGATTTCTGTCACCCCTTTCCTGGTTACTGATATAGGAGATGTAGCTGGAGGAAAGAGGGTGCAGCCAGGGAGCTCATATGCCCTGGGGATATCCAGCTGCTGGACCAGCCCTTTGGGTCCATGCACAATTGGGCACAAGATAGAGCATTACTAAGAGACTGGTCCAGCCCCTACCCTGCTCGGAATGGGGTGAGTTTTACAGTGGCATACAGTCTCCTTGCCCACCTCCCCAAGTCCTGCACTGATTGTTATTTATTGTGCTAGACATTACAGTCAATCCAAGCTACAAATACCGGATGCTGGTAGGACACATTGAAGTAAAAGTCCTTAGACCACATTCATGCCAGGTTGAACTCCATGATTTTCATCCCAAAGTGATGGGTTCAATAGAAACGCAATGGATAGCTGGATTTGCCCCCATTGTTTCATATGAAAACCATAACAATAAGGAAATATTAACAGGTTCTAAAACAAGAAGTGACAATGTTATGGCCTGGCTTTGTCTTAAAAAACTTTCCTCCGTCTGTTTGCCAAAGTTCCAAGCATGAGGACAAGGCTATCACCCCTCTGACAGCTTCAGTGGAAATGGGAAATCTTTGTATTTCTTTCTTTAGAGAGCATTTGTTTAATTTAAAAAATCAGTTGATTTGTGAAGAAATGTTTTACAAAGAATAAAATCTTTATAGCTCTGTGTCATTTTTGTATTTGCCAGTCCTCCCCCACAGGCAATTTTCCTATCATTCAGAGATTTAGCAAAAGCCATTAAAATTGGCAAGAAGCTCTCAGTTGTTAGTAATATTCCTGTTTGTAATAAACAGACAGCGGGATGTTCAATTTAATATGTTTAGTTTTAGTAAACTGTTTTCATTCGCCCTACCTCCTGCTCCTCTTTAAATTTGTGAATTGCAAGCAAGTATGTGTCTCACAAGGCATTTTTGTAAAATTGCTTTAATTCCCCTCATGTTTGATATTATATAAATCTATCAATTTTTCCAGAATAAACAAACAAGATTAGTATTTCCTGGATGTTCCATAATCTGTACACTTTTTATTGTGAAATCGATTTCAGTGATTTAAAGAGACAATCATAAGAATATTTATGTTGTGCCTTCCGTTCAACCACTAAAAGTTCTTTACAAGCATTAATTAACTATGCCTCAAGTAGCAAAATTCCTAGGAGGCATGTTCCATATTAAGGGCTTGATCCAAAATCTGGTTGGAGTCAAGAGTTTCATTAATTTTGATAGATACTTAATTAGGGGTAAACTGAGGCACAGATGTGCCATTATTTGGATTGTGAACTCTCTGCAGCACAGCAAGCCACTTTGCCACGTGTTTTGTCCAGTGGCTGACATAGTGGGATCATTGTCCATAATGGAGACACTTGGGTGCGACCGTAATGCAGATAATAAGTAACATCTTTGTCCAGATGCTACAGCATAGAAGGATGAGAATCTGTGAGGAAGGCATATCTGTGGTATTAGAAATACCCACTGCTGACAACGTGCTTGGTGACCTAGGAGAGAAAGTAGGCTCATAGACTATAAGATCAGAAGGGACCAATATGATCATCTAGGCTGCACAATGCAGCCCACAAAACCTCATACACCCAATCCTGTAATAAACCAGGCTAACCTATGACTGAGTTATTAAAGTCCTCAAATCATGGTTTAAAGACTTTAAAGTACAGAGAATCCACTAGCAAGTGAACCATGCCCCATGCTACAGAGGAAGGTGAAAAACCCTCAGTACTTTTGCCAATCTGCCTGGGGAAAAATTCCTTCCCAACCCCAAATATGGTGATCAGTTAAACCTTGAATATGTGGGCAAGACTCACCAGCCAGACACCCATGAAAGAATTCTCTCTAATAACTCAGAACCCACCCCTTCTACCCTCCTTTCTCAGGTCATTGGCATATCCACACCAGTAGTCAAAAATCACTCAATTGCCAAACTAGGCCATCCCATCATACCATCCCCTTCATAAATTTATCAAGCTCAGTTTTGAAGCCAGCTAAGGTTTCTGCCCCCACAGCTCCCTTGGAAGGCTATTCCAGAACTTTACTCCTCTGATGATAAGAAACCTGCATCTAATTTCAAGCCTAAATTTCTGGTTGGACAATTATTAGCCATTTGTTCTTGTGTCCACATTGGTGCTGTACTCAAATAATTCCTCTCCTTCCCTAGGATTTATCCCTCTGATGTATTTATAAAGAGCAATCCTATCTCCCCTCAACCTTCTTTTGGTTAGGCTAAACAAGCCAAACTCTAAGTCTCCTCCTACAAGGCTGGTTCTCCATTCCGCAGACCATCCTTGTATCCCTTCTCTGCACCTGTTCCAGTTTGAATTCATCTTTCTTAAATAAGAGGGACCAGAACTGCATACAATATTTCAGATGAGGTCTCTCCAGTGCCTCGTATAATGTTACTAACACTTCCCTAGCTCTACTGGAAATACCTCTTCTGATCATCCTAGAACCACATTGGTTTTCTTCATGGCCACATGGCATTGGTGGCTTAAAGTCATCCTCTGCTTAAAGGAGCTTATGAGCTCATTCAACAGAACACAGTGGGAGATCCCATGGAGAAAGTTCTATCATAGTGCAGTTATTTACCATAAAACCTGTAATGGGGTGGTGGTGGTATTTTGAGTGATGGCATTTTATTGGTGATGTGGATTTGCATTTGTAAGATACACAGATGGAATAGGTATTGAAGGAGGATTTAAAAAGAAAAGAGGGTTGATGTTCAGTTCCCTCATGTGGGAAGGGACTTCCAGGTATAATGGGGTAGCATAGAAAGTTAGGAGCTGTTGTGTTTGAAGAATACCAAAGGCAAGGCAGGCCTTGAAGAGGCTGAAGGGCAGTGATGATCAAGGAGAACAGAGTGGAGATATGCAGGACCTTGGAGGCAGAGTTAAGAAGATCAGATTTGATACAGAAGCAAGTGTGTGCACAAGGATGGGAGAAGTGGGGGCCATCTTCTCTACCACCACCACTCTGCTTCTGTCCTGGTCCCCTGTCTAAGGATTCCTTCCCCTGAGCCCATGTCCTCAGTACCCCCCTTTCTGCTGGGGTGGGAGTCAGACTGAGCAAGCTGAAGGGACATGCCTGGTGAGGGCACTTCAGCTAGCACTCTTGCTGAGCCCCCAGATGGTTCCTGGAGCAGAGAAACAGGACTGGCAGCACAGCTTTGCCAGCGGGGGCTGGTCCCTTCCTCTCAAACAGCCTCCAGTAAGTTTTTGGAGCCCATTTGAGATATGCAGAAGGGAGCTTGGAATGATGTGGGGGGTGGCAGCAGAGACAGAGGTGCTGGGGAGATCAGTGGGGAACCTTAGAGAGGCAGGGGGCCTGGAGGGTGGAGCAGACACTGGTGAACAGGGGCACTACATGGGCGAACCGGTGCTTAAAGTACATCTCCAAAAGTAGTCACATTTAAACCCCTGCACACATCCCTAAACAGAAGCCAAGAGGAAGCCAGAGAAGAAATGAGAAAGGGGAGGGGAGAGTCACAATGGGAGACCTTCTAATATTCAAAAGTACTTACAAGAAATAATTAATCACAATGCTCTTGTGAGGTATATGTTAGAAGCCAGAAGTCCTGACTGGCTATTTCCTGTACTCACCATTACACAGTGCTACCTAACAGGTAGACTCTCCCATGTTATGTATATGTGATGCCTAATACTATTTAGTGACAAGTCTCTACAAAAAGCCAACTAAACACCTTCAACACCAGAGAGAATGGAAGAGGAGCTACAATCAGATCTCATCCATATCCCTTCCCCTTTATCAGATCTTATCAATATCCTTTCCCCTGTCAGACTTAAGAACTAAGCCTCAATGTATAATTTTTCTTTCCAGAGTGCAAAACTACCTGCTAATAGCTTCTGAACAGTCACAAAACAATATAAACAGAGATACTGGGCTGGTACTGACTGGAGGCCGACTGGCTAGGCAGCAATTTTGCAGAAAAGGACCTGGCCATTACAGTGGACAAGGAACAAGAAATAAATCAACAATGTGCCCTTATTGCCAAGCAGGCTAATGGCATATTGTGCTGCCTTAGTGTAGGAGCATTGCCAGCAGATTGAGGGAAGTGATTATTCCCTTCTGTTTGGCACTGGGGAGGCCTCATTTGGAGTGCTGTGTCCAGTTTTGGACTCCCTGCTACAGAAAAGATGTGGACATATTGGAAAGAGTCCAGTACAGGTCAATGAAAATGATTAGGGGCCTGGAGCACATGACTTAGGAGAGGCTCAGGGAACTGGGCTTGTTTATTTGATAGCAGCCTTTAGTTACCTGAAAGGGGTTCCAGAGAGGATGGCCTAGGCTGTTCTCAGTGGTGACAGATGACAGAACAAGGAGCAATGGTCTCAAGTTGCAGTGGGGGAAATTTAGGTTGGATATTAGGAAAAAGCTTTATCACTAGGAGGGTGGTGAAACACTGGAATGGGTTACCTAGGGCAGTGGTGGAATCTCCATCTTTAGTGGTTTTTAAGGTATGGCTTGACAAAGCCCTGGCTGGAATGATTTAGTTGGGGTTGGACTAGATGCTTCTTTGAGCAGGGAGTTGGACTAGATGACCTCCTGAGTTCCCTTCCAGCCCTAATCTTCTAGGATTCTATTATATAAATTGCTGAGTATTCTGAGAGACTAAATTAATATGACAGATTCATGGAGATCAGAAATGGGAATTACCTATTAGGTCTTCTAATCTATGCATATTTTTCTTTTGCAGGACTATTCCCTATACTATTCCTTCCTGGCACTTATTTCTCCTCCTTCCCCATCCCCCCCATCCCTCCCCAAAAACTATAGGAAGGCGAAGATGGCAGGGTTCAGCCTCCAATAGTTGAGTTTGTTCAATGTTACTTGAAAAAGCATATTGGGAGTTTTAAAAAGCTGAACTGGGAGCTGGATTCAGTAATGGTTCAGTGAAAAGCAGCCCAGGTGCTCAGAGGCCACAAAAGGCTCTCGCCTTCGTAAACATCCCTTACAAATGCTGCAAAGTTGCCTTTAAATGGCACTGCCCCATCAAACCTGCAATGGGCTTTTCTTATTGAACTATTCATGGGAGCAGGTTTGACTACAGTTTTCAGTTTGTTACAAAACTTTAAAGGTTATCTTGTAGGCATAGAAGGAGAAGAGGCAGCCTGAATCATGGGAGGAAGGAGAGGGAGGACTGCTACAGACTCTGGCTACCTTCACAGCAGAAGCTTGTTGTTGTTTTCATGTATATTTAAACATAGTGATGCTTCTTCTTCAACTATTGTCCCTGTGGGCGCTCCACTTCAGGTGCTCATGCACTCTATGTGCCTCTGATGGGAGACTTTGGTAGTAGTGCCCATTTAATCTGCACTAGCTATCCTCGTGCCCTAGACTGAGTGCTTATAGGGCAGTGTCGGACAAATGATCTCAAGTTCTTTTAGAACCATCGTGGCCTGAGAAAGAGCAATGTGCAGTGCTCACTTCTTTAACTAGTCTGTTTGAGAGCTAGTGTTCTCTGTAGTTTTAGCACTTTGGTTAAGTTTTTATGTAGTATTCCAGTGCTTAATTTGTGCCAGGGTTGAGCCCCGGCACCTCTAGATTTGGCAATTCATAGCCCTGGCACCTTTTGGCCGATTGCATCAGTTATTAATGAAAAAATGAAAAAGAGAGCCCAGAACCTCTTTCACTACAAATTAAGCACTGTAGCTTTTCCTTTTTCTTTTTGTTGGTTTGAGGGATTTTTTTTTCCCCAAAAAAACCTTTATCTTCCTCCTCCCCATCCCCCACCACCACACACATACTAGGGATTTATCTCCCTGCTGCCTCAAAGGATTTCTCCTTCTTTCAAAGGAATTTACTTTTTCTCCTTGGGGTTATGCCTAGTTTTTTTATTTTTTTTGGTGCAAAATTCCCACAGGAATATATTAATGGAATATACCAGGAAGCACCACTCTTGATCTATCCCTCATGATAAATACTAAGAACAATTAAACTTGTCTGGCTGCAAGAGTTATTCCTCTGCATCGCTACAGTTTAGAGCTGCCAATTACCAAGCCTCCTAATGGCGAAACGTAACTCCACAAATTATGGGCAGTTCAATGCCTTTATTGACTAACTGCCTCAAGAACAATGAAAGCAATTTCAGGCTACCATTGTTTGAGAGTAAGTAGTTTGCTACAGTTCCCCTTCTCCCCTCCCCGGATGTAGCCAACCACACTCTATAGTGACATTGATTGTTATGCGTAGCACATGTTGACTTCAATCATCAGGGATCCAAAGGGAGGTCCAGAATGCTATTGGGGATTTCCCCTTCAAGAGATCCAAGCTGTTTAGTAAGAGGACTGATAAGTCCTTGCACTTTCTAAAGGATTCAAGCACTATCCTCCAATATTTCAATATTTACATTACTGCCAAAAAAGAGGAAATTCAGCAGACTGCAGACCACAGTAGAGATTCCACCCCATTCTGTTCCCAGTCTGCCATAGACCACTGGAGCCTCCAAGAAGAAACACAAGTAGAGAAATTGGAGTAAACTACTTTAGAATGAAATGAGGAACTCTAAGGATGTGTTTATTTATCCCCTGTGGCAGAAGGATTAGCAAGACCAACTGAGTCACAATTCCTCCAGCACCTGGCACGAGGAATGATAAAGTTAGCTTTATGCCCTATAAGTCTAATGAAGAACTAAGAGATGTCCTTGTTCACAGTGAGTTCTCCTCTTGCCTTCAAATGTAGTTGTAGTCACAACTCACTTTAAAGCATGGTGCCTTGTTACTCAATGTAACAGGTTCTTGTGCATGTTCACATCTTCTCTGTTGTTTTGCTGATGAAAACATGACAGCTATGGATGCGTGAGCTGCATCTAACTCTGGATCATGCACTGTCATCGACATAATGAAAAGTGACAACTGCAGAATATTAACTGCTGTTGCCATTAGAGGCAGGGTGGGGAGCATAATTAGAAAAATCACCACACACTAAGCACAGTTGAGAATGATATCACTGAGACAATATTATTATTTGCACTAGTAAATGAAAGCCCATGCTGTCACATGGGCATGTGTGATGGGGTGTTCACTCCACCCCTCGCTGAAAGGCTCAAGGTAGCTGGGAAGGGCTAATTAACCTGATAGGGTGTACCTGGGGGAGAATTAGGTTGGATAGGCAAGCCCTGACTGAAGATGTAGCCTAGCCAGACAGGGACAGGCTGAGGTGATATAAAACTAGGACACTGAGAATGGAGTGGACTGCAGTCATTCTCTAGCTTGAGAGAGGGAAAGGAGGAAACTATGGGAAGAATAGAAGCCCTGGGGTCCTGGTCCTGAGGAAAGGGCATGCTGAGAAGAGGATGGAGGAAAAAGCCTGGGAAAAAAAGAGTGGGAGCAGCAAAAGGAGAAAGTAGCAAGGGTTGGGACAGTACAGACTTGACTGCTGGTTGTAGGGTCTTTGGACTGAAACCCAGATTACTGGGCAGGCCCGATTCCTCTACCAGTCACTGGGGAAGTGGAACAGACCAGCTGGTGGAGCAGAAGACTGCCTAGGACAGTTACCCAGTAGGACTTTGGTACCTGGAAGGTGTAATGGGGTGACTACCCCACACTCACCCTGCAGGGTTTAATGCAAGCCAGCTGGGCCAAGTAACTCATTAAGCAGCTGATTAAGGAGGCTTAGTTGGGCCTATAAAGCCCAGGATCTGAAAGCAGAAGGGGCTTCTGGGAAAAGACAGACACTCCCATGAGAAAGGGAGGAGTGAATGGAGACTGCAGTCATTCCCTGGGAAGAGAGAGGAGGCTTTGGAAACTGGTAGGCCAAGGAAGAAAAAAAGGAACCAATTGTAGGAAGAAGCCCAGGGATCGGGCAGTGAAGCCAGAGAGAGAAGGCTCAGACTGCTGAGCTCAGGGTCCCTGGGCTGGAACCCATAGAAGAGTTGGGCCTGGGTTCCCCTACCAGCCACTGGGCAAGAGGTATCAAGGCAATGAATGAGAGGATTCCCTAGGACTACTGAGGATCTAAACTTCCCTAGAAGGTGGAGAACATGGAAACTGACATGACCAGAGGGCTGCAGTTCCTGAGGATGCAAGATGGGCTGCCGACTGACAGCAGAGACAGAGTGACATTGTGCAAACTTGTGGGGGGAGGGGAGCGTCAGCATCAAACTAATCCCCAGAGCAGTGGGAGGAGGTGCCAGTCCGGTTACGAATGATGCACCCCATGACAGAAGGGTTTACTATAATGAACTGGCCAGAGGGAACATCCTGTGCCACAGAGAGAGAGAGAGAGATTTTGCAGAGTATATGAACAAGCAGCAGAAGGGGCATTGGACCTGTACAGGGCTAATCCCCACAGCATCAAGGAGGAGTGCCCTAGCTGTGAGCAATGCCCCTGGCAGGGTGGCAGTTGGGCCAAGTCATCCACCTTCTGTGCTCTGTATTGGATTGATATTTTCCCCCTTAGTCTTCTCTTTCTTTTAGGTTCTCTGTTGCCAGTAAAGGTAACTTGCTTTCTTGGCATTGTGTGTGGCCACAGCTTAGAGCGGTAATTGTGCCAGCCTGTTCCAGTACACATGGCAAATATTCTCATTTGTGCTCAGTTCCATAGGGCTTGGAATCAGATTATTTCAGTACGTGGGGCAAGCCGCCTGACCTATACTATTTCACTGAACAGCATAGCACGTTCACAAAACACCGCAGCAGTACACACACTAACACAACACAAAGTGGCATGTATTAGTGATGAGCAAATCCTATATGACAGCAGTAAAGTCCCATAGGTAGCATTTGGGAACTCTTGTGGCCATGGTCTGTGTTGTAGTGAGCAGGACCAGTGTGTCTGCCTGTTAACCCAAGCGTGGCTGGAGCCACAACCACTTCTTTGTTACCCCATGTATCTGTTACTGCCACCTTCTTTCATTTACTGTCACTTTCCAGTTGTCATCGAACCTTTAGACCCCAAATTTCCATCAGGTTCACACAGGGCCCAATGATACTGACCTGGTGATATTCTAATCAAAAAGGGCTCTCAGCCATGCTTGAGGTGCTTCCATTACGTCGCACAACAGACACAGTGATACGGAGACACGGTGACAATCCTGGAAGAATTGTGTTGACTGGTGTGGGAGGCAAATATTTGTTCTCTGGTTGGGGGCTATGTATGGCGGCGGTGTGTCTGCTGGTCGTGTTCTGTGAGTGGTTCTGAAGAACAGTGGCAGTTGGGCCAAGTAATCCACAAGCTCCTTCGTGCAAACAGTGAACTTGGTTTCAAATAAATTATCTTTAGAATAAGGGTCAAGGTTGGTTGAGTTACCTCCGATATTACAATCAACTAGAATTCTTGGCAGGCCGATGCATGCCTTACTGTAGCTGTGCAGTAATAGACTGGAAATATCAATGATAATTCAGTTTGGTGATATTCTGAACAAAAAGAGCCCTCAACCATGCCTGTAGCTGTTTCCACTGCTTCACGCTCATTATACAGACATCCTATGATTCAGAGCGACTATCCTGGAATCTCTTACGTAGATTCTAGTAATTCCACTTCATGCTAAGTGGTGGTTGAAAATGTAGCAAGAGATCAACCCTGCCCCAAAGACATATTTCTAAATAAACATGCCAGACAAAGGGGGGAAGGTGGAACAGAAGCATCTGAGTTGATGGGACTTTCCCAAGGTCACATGATGGGCCATTGGTAGAGCTGGGGGTAAAATCCAGGTCTTCTGTTTGCCAGCCCAGTAACCTAGCCACTAGCTCACACTACCATGAGGAATCCTTTTGATAATTGCTTTAATGACTAGAATTGCACACAAGTCGTATTTATTGTATACTTAGAATTTGATCGTACAGCCTCACAGGAGCACTTGTCACTTTAATGATACATAAAATGGGAGGTATCTAACATTAAAGAATTCAGTCTAAATTACACTAAGCACAATAAAGCAATAAAGGACAATAAACAAAAGGAGAGGGTTGGGAGGTCTCTAACATTGAGTTAATTCATTTTTAAGTATCGTAGGACAAATAATGAAATCCTAGGAATCTGCATTATCTTCCATCCATAAAGCAGAAGAGTTTGCAGCAAGGGAAAATTAAGCTGAGAAACTCTCCCGGGCAGATTTGCTTCCACCTTTTCTCCTCTTCCTCCAGTATCCACTGAGTGATGGGTTTTTGCCAGATGATGAAGTCCAGCCCATCCAAGAAACGGAGACAATTTACTAATAGCAATATGATTCATTGCCTCCTCCTGCTCTTCCTTGGATTTGTTGCTGTGCTTGATTGAGGACTGCGGATTCCAGGGCTCTAAGTACCCACTATAATCAATCAATGGAAGCAGGAGGCTGCCCCTAAAGATGAGAGACCTGCTTGGTCTCTATGGCTGTGTCTACACTAGAAAAGTTAAGTGGACTTTATTAAGTTGACGTAATAAGGCCAACTTTAAGTCGACTTAAAGTCGACATTATTAAGTCGACTTAACAAAAGTCCACTTAACTTTTCTAGTGTAGACATAGCCTCCTTTTGACCTTAAGTCGACTTAACAAGGTCGACTTAAGTGCTAATCCCCATCCACACTAGCTTAAGTCGACCTAAAACGAGGTGTTATTAAGTCGACTTAACTTTTCCTTAAGTCGACTTAAGGAAATGCTTAAGTGGCCTTAAGGAAAGCCCAGTGTGGACACGGAGTAGTTTAGGTCGACTTAAACTTCCTTAAGTCGACCTAACTTGTAAGTGTAGACGCACCCTATGTTACCATTAAAAGATGCATCTGGATGAGCTTTGTATCTGTGAAGAGAAGGCATTGTGTTAGGTGCCTAAAGGAAGGTATGTGTTTGTGAGAGACAGACAGATTGCATTTTATACAATAGCACTGGGAAAGGAAGTAGCAACCAAAGTGCATAAATAAACTGTGGACCAGCACTGCTCTCTGGTTCCTAACACTTCACACTTTATCAGACATAAAAAGACCTCTGGTCCTTCACCAGACAGCAGATGCTTATATACAGCTGAATAGCATAACACACTACATCTACATCACTCTATAGGTCAAATTCAGCTCTGGTGGTTTGAAGTCAATTGACTAGCAACCACTTACAGCAGGACTGAATGTGGCCCACAGTCTTTACTGTGTCCTTTTGCACAGCCTAAATATAAACTAGAATAAAACATTTATGTCTAAAATTCAGCAGACTAAAGTTATGAGTTCTCTGAATTGTGTAATAAGAAAGGAAAATACAATTTCATTTAGAGCACTACATAGAAAATTTAGTGTTCCGCAGAGCCTCTTGACAAGATACCTGCAAAATAATGTTACCTCCTCACTTTCTTTAATAACCTAGCTTTCCTAGAAACCACCAACTCAGTAAAACAAATTGAAGCCTAATTTAGCAACTCCCTGCATGGTACTGGGATATTTATAAGCAAATTACAGCTAATTTAGTTCAATCTTTGCTAGATCCATAAGTACCACTTTTGGAAGTGGGCACTGAGGCATCTCTTCCTCTTGAAAGCTAGAAGAACTTGGCTTCTCATTATGGTGCTCTTAGAACAGGGGTTCTCAAACTTTTTCTTTCTGATCCTTTTCCCCCAAATGCTAATGTAAGTGGGAGAACAGTTCCACTATTATGGGGAACTTTCCTGGCTTATACATTCCCCCAATGGAACTGGCTAGAGAAAGGATAGGAGTCCTCGCTCCCACTCTGTTTACCCAGAGCCCTGGCCTCTCCTGTGTGGCAGAGCCTTGTAACCCCAACAAGACTATGCGTAGAATTCCTTGGGGTCTCGAACCCCAATCTTGTAGTGGTCCCTTAGGGCAAGGCCAAAGGTGTCTCCATACAGGTATACTCTCTCAGCACTGAGAGCTTTCCTAACCCACTGATCCCCAAGTATAGATCAAAGCAAATACAAGCTGGGTTGCCAACCTTGCATTTTAGTTTTTACTGACATGAAGCTCTGAAGCTGGGTTTGTTTGTTTTTTACTGACATGCTAAAATCACCATAAACAGTACAATAATGTCACAAAAATGTGTAGTCACTCATGATATTCCGTACATTGAAATTTTGAATTACGCCATTGTTTTAGCTGACGTTAATTGATCAGTCGGGTTCTTTGGGTGTGTGCAATAATAGAAAATAGGAAACTGATAAAGTCATGGTCAGTGAATTACGCAATTGTTTTAGCTGATGTTAAATGATCAGTTAAGTTCTTTGGATGTGTGCAATAACAGAAAATAGGAAATTGATAAAGTCATGGTCAGTGTAGTTTTATGATATAAGAAGTGATACTGAATGAAGACAATCAATGGCCAGATACAATATGTTTTATTTCTACCCAATTTTACAGACATTTATTTATGGTTTTAGAGACAGTGTTAAAATACTACTATTTTACTGACTGTCCATAAATGTATAGATGGTTGACAACCCTGGATGTAAGGGAAGCTCACAGTCTGTTATGTGATGTAGCCATGAAAAAAGCTAATGTGGTTCTTGGATGCCTCAGACAAGGTATTTTCAGTAGAGATAGGGAAGTATTAGTACTGTTATACAAGGTACTGGTAAAACCTGATCTGGAATACTGGGTGCAATTCTTGTCCCCCTCATTTAAAAAAGGTAAATTCAAACTGGAACAGGTGCAGAGAAGGGCTACTAGGATGATCTAAGGAATGGTGCTTGCCTTATGAGAGGAGACTCAAAGAGCTTGGCTTATTTAGCCTAACCAAAAGAAGGTTGGGGGGAGATATGATTCTTCTCTATAAATATGTCAGAGGGATAAATATCTGGGAAGAAGAAGAAGAATTATTTAAATTCCGTGCCAATGTGGACACAAGAACTAATGGATATAAACTGGCCATGAGGAAGTTTAGATTTGAAATTAGACACAGGTTTCTATCCATTAGAGTGAATTTCCGGAATAGCCTTCCGAAGGGAGCAGGGGCTAGGGGGTCAGTCTAGCTGGTTTCAAAACTGAGCTTGATAAATTCATGGAGGGGATGGTATAATAGGACAGTGTAGTTTGACTGATCTTTAGTTCCTGGTGGTAGATATGCTGATGGGATGATTGGTGGGGTGGATTCTGAGTTGTTATAGAGAATTCTTCTTCCCAGATTGTCCCTCCCATCGGGGTTACAATTCCACTCCCAGCGTGACCTGCAAAGCTTCTTGACTGGTGGCATCTTCCTGTTCTGGGTCCTCTGCTCATGGTCCCCCCCCTTGCTCTTCTCAGCTGCTCACCTCATCTGTCTCCAGACTACTCCCTCTCCAGGCCCAGCTCAACCCTGCTTCAGACCTGCTGCTGCTCTGCCTCCAGCTCAGCTCATGCTCTTGCTCTCTCCTTAGCTCAGCCTTGCTCTGACCTAGGCAGCTCCAGCTCACATGGAGGATGCTCCTGACTCCCTTACTGGCCTGCCTGTCCTGTCAGTCAGGCTGACTTGGAACTTTGACTTCTCACCATTGGTCCTGGGGATGCTAGGTCTCGGGGTCTTGATTTTTCATCAGCCTTCCCCTTTCCTTTGATACTGGAACAATGGCTGGCCAAGTAAAAAAAACTCACTGTGTTTCAGTAAGGGGCAAACCATCTTCTTACATTACTAAAGGCTCTACAGCCCTGCCATGGGGAGCTGGGAGTGGGGGTGTCAGGGTTCCTGCCCTTCAGATTGGGGGAATTGTGCTTCAGAGCTTTTGCTTTGGACTCAGGGTGGGGGGTCTTGGAGCTTCTGCTTTGGGTGGGGGGTCCTGGGGCACCAACCTTTCTGCCCTGAGTCCCAGCCAGTCTAACTCTAGCTCTGTTTCACAGACCCCCTAAACTAGCTCACAGTTTCCAGTTGAGAACCACTGTCAGAGCACCCTGCCTTCATATTTCTTCCTCCATGAATCATAGAATCATAGAAACTGGAAGGGACCATAAGAGATCATTGAGTCCAGTCCCCTGCACTCATGGCAGCACCAAGTACCATCTTAAACCATCCCTGACAAGTGTTTGTGTAACCTGCTCTTAAAAATTTCCAGTGATGGAGATTCTACAGACATCCTAGGCAACTTATTCAAGTGGTTAATCACTCTGACAGTTAAGAATTTTTTCCTAATGTCCAACCTAAACCTCCCTTGCCATAATTTAAGCTCATTGCTTCTTGTCCTACCAACAGCTGGTAAGGAGAATAATTTTTCTCACTCCTCCTTGTAACAACCTTGTAGGTACTTGAAAACTGTTATCATGTCCCCTCTCAGTCTACTCTTTTCCAAATTAAACAAACCCAGTTCTTTCAGTCTTCCCTTGTAAGTCAAGTGTTTCAAACCTTTAATAATTTTTGTTGCTCTTCTCTGAACTTTCTCCAATTTGTCCACATCTTTCCTGAAATGAGGTGCCCAGAACTGGAAACAATACTCCAGTTGAGGCCTAATCAGCGTGGAGTAGAGCAGAAGAATTACTTCTTGCTTCTTACTTACAATACTCCTGTTAATACATCCGAGAATGATTTTTTTCCCCAACAGTGTTACATTGTTGACTCATATTTAGCTTGTAGTCCACTATGACCCTCACATCCCTTTCCACAGTACTCCTTCCTAAGCAGTCATTGCCCATTTTGTATGTGTGTAATTGATTGTACTTTCCTAAGTGGAGTACTTTGCATTTGTCCTTATTGAATTTCATCCTATTTACCTCAGACCATTTCACCAGTTTGTTTAAATCATTTTGAATTGTGATCCTATCCTGCAAAGCACTTCCCCCCAGCTCGGTATCATCTGCAAATTTTATAAGTGTACTTTCTATTCCATTATATAAATCATTGATGAAAATATTGAACTGAACTGGACCCAGAACCGATCCCTGCAATACCCCGCTTGTTATTCCCTTCCAGCATGACTGTGAACCATTGATAACTACTCTCTGGGAGCAGTTGTCCAACAAGTTTTGCACTCATCTTGTAGTAGCTCCATCTAGATTGTACTTCCCTAGTTTGTTAATGAGAAGGTGATGCGAGACTCTATTAAAAGCCTTCCAAAAGTTTAGATATACCACATCTACCGCTTCCCCTCTATCCACAAGGCTTGTTACCCTGTCATAGAACGCTATCAGGTTGGTTTGACACAATTTGTTCTTGACAAATCCATGCTGACTATCTGTTAACATCTTATTCTTTTCTGTATGTTTGCTAATTGAGTCTTTAATTATTTGCTCCATTATTTTTCCTGGTACAGAAGTTAAGCTGACTGATCTGTAATTCCCTAGGTTTTCCTTATTTTCCTTTTTATAGATGGGTACTATATTTGCTCTTTTCCAGTCCTCTGGGATCTCTCTAGTCCTCCATGATTTTTCAAAGATAATAGCCAATGGCTCAATTATCTCCCGAGTCAACTGCTTGAGTATTCTAGGGTGCATATCATCGGGCCCTGGTGACTTGAAGACATAAAGTAACACAGAGACTAATTAAAAAATGACAGATGCTGGATTATCTGAGTCTGATTTATGGTGGTCAGGTAGGATGACTCAATACATGTTTTTATACATTTCTTCAAAGTCCTTCTACTTAATTGGTTTGTGAGCTTTTTGGTGGAAAGAACCATCTCTTTATTACAGGGGTTGGCAACCTTTGTTGGCCCCCGCACCAGCCCCGCCCACTGAAACCTCAGCAGGTGCAGGGGGCGGGGCGGGGCTGGGCCTCAGGTTCCGGGCTAGGGCCAGGGCCAGGGCCAGGACCAGGACCAGGGTCAGCGCCTGCTGGCAGGCGACCTCCAATTCCCAGCTGGGGCCGGGGCCAGGGCCGGGGCCAGGGCCAACCCACCCCGCTCCCCTGCAGCAGCCCTGCCCAGCAGGGGGCGGGGCTAGCAGAAGCCAGGAGCCCCGTGCTGCAGCTGTTTTTCCCTGCTGGACGTGCTCCCCAGCAGGGAAGCACAGTAAGTGGGGCTCACCACAGTTCGTGGCTCTTGGGGCCCCAGCCGTACTTGTGGGTGGAACCAGCAGGAGAGCCTGAGTGGCGTCGTGTGCCACTCAGGCTCAGCCTGTGTGCCACGTTTGGCACATGTGCTGGGGTTTGCTGACCCCTGCTTTATTATGTGGCTATTGTGTGCCCAGCAAAATGGAGCCCTGATCCCTTTATGTGTTACCACAGTATAACAATATTTATATTTCTGAGTATAAATTATTAAAATTGCAAAAAGCAAAGGGACACTGAGGGACTTATTTCTAATGGAGTTACCTCAGTTTTGCCCATAATATTTGACCTTGTTTTCACTGCAGGGGTGTGAGTTAGAGCTGGGCTGGAAATTGTTATCCTGTCTTGCAAAAATTTTTGAGACTTCAAAATTTTTCCCGTTTTGTGTCAGGGTGAAAACAAAAGTTTTCCCAGTTTTTGCAAAGTCTTTGCTGTGACTAACGCAGGAATTTGAATTTGGATTACCCACACAAAGCCCTCACCTCTCTCCCTGTCACACACCCCACTCTTTGCAATGAAAGTTTAATCAAATTTTTGGTACATTCCCACAAAAAACATTTGTTTTGACAAATGAATTGTAAAGCGAAAAATTCCAGTGCGGCTCTAATGTGAATAAGCTTGGTTGCTTGTCTAGGTGACAACCGTGGTTAGGGAAATACGGTCTCATTTGGGAGTGAGGAGTAAGGTTAGAAAGCAACAGCCACCTGAATATACAAATTATTCTTTGTCATTTAAAGTCTGTCTCTGTTCACAAATATAAATGTGTGGAAGTTTGCTTGTGCAACTGAGGGTTTGTGCACAAGTACTAGAACACACTGAATATACCCTTTGACAATTTGACACAGCATACTTTTATTAAAATACAAATCCAGAAAATAATAAATGACAGTTAACTAGGACTCCAGTGAAGTTCGTTACCTACTGATATGTGTAGTTAAACATCTTCTGCCGCGTCGAAGTTTCCTTTCATTAACAGTTAGCTCACTGGATTTGTTCTGTTGTTAGGACTTCGGACATGCCTACTCTACAACCTTCTGCCAGTCTGGCTATGTATCTCAGGGGTGTGATTTGTGACTGATGTAACTGCCAGCAAAAGCCCTTAGTGCACACACAGGTATACCAGCAAAACTGTGCTTTTGCCAGTATAGCTCATTTTATTTGGGTGCTAGAATAAGCTACCCTGGCAGTTCTGCCAGTATAAATTGTGTCCATACTAGGAGAGCTTTGCTGACATAGTCTACTGGTAAAACACTGCTAATCAGGGCCGGCCCAACCATACAAGTGAACTAGGCAGTTGCCTAGGGTGCCAGGCTTTAAGGGGTGCCAAATTAGATGGAAGTGAATTTTTTTTGCTCTTTAAAAACTACATTAATATGTTGTCGCTTATAAATGAAAGCGTCGCACTCTGATGGGGGCGCGAAAGTCATAGTTGGCCTAGGGCCCCAAGAACCGTAGGGCTGGCCCTGCTCCCAATGCAGACCTGCCTTTAAGTCTGAAGACTTTGGGAATCCAGCTGGGGATTGGTATGGGAGGGTGATGACAGGGCTGAGTACAGTGAAGTCTCACAGCCCCAGCTGATGTAGTAGCAGTGTTGTTCTGCTCACCTCAATACTGCGACACTGACTTACACCAGCTCAGTGTGTTCAACTAAAACAAAAAAACCTCACAGCAAACTTGTAACTAATGAAGAGACAAGGTGGGTGAGGTAATATCTTTGATTGGAGCAGCTGCTGGTGGTGTGAGGTACAAGCTTTCATGCTCACATAGAGGCCATGTCCACACTAGGAAGCTTATCGTCGCACAGCTGAACCAATGCCCCCCTGCCTCTGTAGGAGTGCTTGTGTCGCTAGGAGAGCGTTCTCCTGTCGATAGAACAAAACCACCTCAACGAAGAGCAGGATCTATGTTGGTGGAAGAAGCTCTTCCGATGACGTAGCACTGTGCACACTTGCCACTTATGCCAGTGAAATTTATGTTGCTCAAGAAGTGGGTTTTTCCCCACCAAGTTTTAAAACCAATAATAATATGAATCCTTTCGTTATAAGTAGACTGAACTCTATGGTTATCATTATTTGCTATTAGTATTACCATAGCACCTAAGACCCCCCCTCATGGAGCAGGACTCCAGTTTGCTAGATGCGGTACAAACAAAATAAAATGACATTTCCTACTTCAACAGGCTTCCAGTCAGGAACAATAACTTTCTGCACTCAGAAAAATATAGATAGAATCATGGCATTGGGTAGTCCCCAGGCAATTTACTATTTACTTCAGAATTCACGCTTCTCTGTATTATTTTCAAGCACCATTTCTTGTAGACCTTTTGGTTCATGGTATAAAGCCATGGGATTTGACCAGATGTCAGGAAGTGCTAAGCACCAAGTTCCTATTGACAGGACTGGATGTTCAGGGCACTAACCACCTGCTAGGATCAGACAGAAGACAGAGTGCCAACAAACTTATGCACTGCCTGCTGCCCCCTCATTTATCTCCAAGGTGTCTAACTTTTGAAGCTTAATTATCAGCATCCATGATCCTGAGAAAAACAAGCTAAATGCAAATTTCATGGCAATGCAAATGCAGAATTTCCATTTCATGCTTGGAGGAGGGAGATAGGATTGTGAGACTTCATTCCATTGCAAACCCTTCCTGAACTAATAGATCCAATCTGATTCAAACCTGCTACTGCTTCTGCCCTGGAGTCTATAAAATCAGTGCAGTTTCCCTTGCTACTTCTGTAGCTCCTTCCTGGACCAGGATATTCTGTCCTTCCCAGTGCCCCAGAATTGATGCAGTTACAGACACACTGCCTTCCTCCTGACCCTCTGGTATTTGAATCCAAGACCCTGTGTCTTCAAACTCAGGCAGATCATTCTAGGCTCTGTAGCCTTCCCTTCTAGTGAGTCTACCTACCTACAGCATTAATATCCCTGTGTCCATTACCCTAGCTAAGGACTCCAGGGCTCTGAGTGGGAAAGATCAGTTTTTAAAGTGAATGTTATTCGTTCTTATCACTGTGCTGCTCCTTTTATTCTTAGCCTGCCAGCCAAATTCTGTGGCTGTGCTGAGTAGGCTCTCCTGTGCATTCAACACTTCCTTATACTAAGTGCTGTGTGAGCTTGTCTTCATTGACGGTGGCAAATTCGCTGCCATCAGTTCTAACTTCCTAATTGACCAATTGGATCTGTGAAGACCCGCTCAGCTGATCAGGAAGTTTGATCCCTGAACACCACCCCGGAAACTGGATAGCGCTGAGTCGAATGGGGGCCCCCTCCCTTCGACTCAGCGTAGTGGACGTGCTGGGAGTAGGGAAACCGAACACAGATACTCATGTTATTTTATGTAACTTGTGTCTCTCTTTAAGACTGCTGCCAAAAAGGGCAGGCAGTGTAGACCTTCCCTTGGCAGGTTGTGGAATCTGCTACACTGGAGGTTTTAAAGAGCAGGTTAGACAAACACCTGTCAGGGATGGGGGTTCTTGGTCCTGCCATGCATGCAGGGAACTGGACACAATGTTCAGGGGAAGCATACTCCAGTCTATTTTAGAGCTTGTCCACACCAACACTTATGGAACGTAGCTGAAGCTAAAGTGATCTTTCCCTATCTTTAAGAAAGGGAAAAAGGAGGATCCGGGGAACTACAGACCGGTCAGCCTCACCTCAATCCCTGGGAAAATCATGGAGCAGGTCCTCAAGGAATCCATCCTGAAACACTTGGAGGACAATAGAGTGATCAGGAACAGTCAACATGGATTCACCAAGGGCAAATCGTGCCTGACCAACCTGATTTCCTTCTATGATGAGATGACTGGATTTGTGGATGCGGGAAGAGCCGTTGACGTGATATACCTTGACTTTAGCAAGACTTTTGATACGGTTTCCCACAGCATTCTCGTTGGCAAGTTAAGGAAGTATGGGTTGGACGAGTGGACCGTAAGGTGGATCGAAAACTGGTTAGATCAACGGGCTCAGCGGGTAAGAATCAATGGCTCGATGTCTGGTTGGCAACCGGTAATGAGTGGAGTGCCCCAGGGGTCGGTCCTGGGGCTGGTTCTATTCAACATCTTCATTAATGATCTTGATGATGGAATAGACTGCGTGCTTAGTAAGTTTGCGGATGACACCAAGTTGGGGGGAATGGTAGATACTCTGGAGGGCAGGGACAGGATCCAGAGAGACTTGGACAAATTGGAACACTGGGCCGAAAGAAACCTCATGAGGTTCAACAAAGACAAGTGCAAAGTCCTGCACTTAGGACGGAAAAATCCCATGCACTGCTACAGGCTGGGGAGCGATCAGCTAAGTAGCAGCGCTGTAGAAAAGGACCTGGGAGTTATGGTGGACGGGAAGATGAATATGAGCCAACAGTGTGCCCTTGTTGCCAAAAAGGCCAATGGCATATTAGGCTGCATCAGTAGGAGTATTGCCAGCAGATCGAGAGATGTGATAATTCCCCTCTATTCGACACTGGTCAGGCCGCATCTGGAGTACTGTGTCCAGTTTTGGGCTCCCCACTACAGAAAGGATGTGGACAAATTAGAAAGAGTCCAGCGGAGGGCAACAAAAATGATTAGGGGTCTGGGGCACATGACTTATGAGGAGAGACTGAAGGAACTAGGCTTATTTAGTCTACAGAAGAGAAGACTGAGGGGAGATTTGATAGCAACCTTCAACTACTTGAAGGGTTGCTCCAAAGAGGAGGGAGCTAGGCTGTTCTCGAGGGTAACAGAGGACAGAACAAGGAGCAATGGTTTCAAATTACAGCTGGGGAGGTCAAGGTTGGATATTAGGAAAAACTTTCTCACTAGGAGGGTGGTGAAGCATTGGAATGGGCTATCTAGGGAGGTGGTAGAATCTTCATCTTTGGAGATTTTTAAGGCTCGGTTAGACAAAACTCTGGCTGGGATAATTTAGGGGGAGTGGTCCTGCTTTTTAGCAGGGGGTTGGACTAGATGACCTCGTGAGGTCCCTTCCAACCCTATGATTCTATGATTCTATGATGGGAGAGCTTCTCCTATTGGTGTAGGTACTCCATTTCATTGAGAGGTGCTTGACAGGAGAAGAGCTCTTGTTGACATATGAAGCTAGGTTGGTCTGTCACTCAGAGGTATGGATTTTTCAAATCCTTGAGTGACGTAGTTATGCTGACCTAAGTTCCTAGTATAAATCAGGCCTCAGGTTCTTCTAGGGTCTCATCTGAGCACCTCACAATCTTTCATATATTTATCCTCACTACTTCCCTCTGATGTATCCCTATTGTACAGATGGGGAAACTGAGCCAGAAAGAGGCTGAGTAACTTTCCCAGGATCTCACAAGTTATCAGTGCCAGAGGAAGAAATTGAATCCAGGTCTCTCAAGTCCTAGGCTAATCACTGGACCATACTTCCATTCTTCTTCTAGGGACTAAAACATGATTTTAGAAACCACCTTCCCTTTTCCCTAGCTCAGGCTACAGAAAAATATCAGGCAGGGCAAAAAGGAAAAGCCTTAGAGAAAAAAGGTGATATAAGGCAAAGAAACTACTTCCTTTCCAGTATTTTATAGAGGCACTCAACTTCTCAGAGTTCTGTTTTCCTGTCTGCATATTAAAACCTACAAGAAATTAAAATTGCCTTCCTTTATAAAGATATGTAAGACTCAGTTTATGGATATTTGCAAAGCACTTTGAGATCTTTGGAAGATCCTATAGACATCCAATTTGTGTGGAACATTAACAAATGTGTTGGTAGATATTCAGAGGGCATAACTTTTAAAGAACTGTATAATACCAGTGCATTCTCCTGTAATTGTCTACCAGCTCCTTGCACAATCTCAGCCTCCAAATGATGAAGACAAAATGTAACCATTTCCCAGTATTTCACTGTTTCTGCATTTGTGATATAAGAGATAGTGAAGACAGATTCCTGTAAAAATATATCCTGGCATGTAAGCAACAAAATGGGGATATATGTGTTGGGGGAAGGGAGGGGTGAATTGCTTGTTCCTTGCCTTTCCCTCTTCTACCCTATTTAAATTAACTTGTGTAATGCACCGTGATCTACACTTCTCATTGTTTTGAGAAAGTGCATTGCCTATATCCCAGGCATTGGGAACACTCTAAAGGCCTGATTCTGATCTCCCTTATACCAGGGTAGCTTTACTGACTTCAATTATATTCCTCCTGATTTACATCCTTGCGAGTGAGATCAGAATTCTGCCCCCTCAAATAAGTGAAGTAAACTATCTGTTTCCTTTGGTTTGCTTTTTGCAGAACACTTATTACTAATCCCTAAGAGATGTATGCAGTGCATATGGGAGGTACTGTCTGATGTCATAATCGCTACCTTTTAATAAATAATTGAGACAACAAAAACTCATTGCCAGGTTGCAAGATACAGCTAGTTCGTATGCTGTTCTGCCCATAAAATGTTTAGTGATTTGAGAACACACTGCTTTTCCTGATTACTTTGCACCTTTTTGAATTGCTTTCTCTTCCAGTGACACAGATGACTCGCTCCTTTAATGACAGAAAAACTGTTTCATTTATCTTTTTCCTTCATCTTCTTCTGCATTTTCAGCTTTCTACAATCCTAGAGGTTCCACAGAGGAAGTCTGCATTGACTACATGACCAGATTTGTTTAGTAACAGATTTCTGAATATTTAACTGTACTAAATCACCAGCAGGTGGCGATAACATTCACTATACTGATGAATTAAGAAACAAAATTTAAAAAGGAATTCTGTTTTACAGTTGTAATTAATCTCTGGTGGTTTCTGCTCTGTGAACTTGATGGTAAAATGTGCTAGTTGGTGGATTCTTTATTATACATGCTGTAGAAAAATGTGTTGCAAAAAGGTAACAGAAAAATGGGAATATTCAGAAGCAGGATTCCTCCTTTCATCTTGGATTGGTTACTGTACTGAAAAGTAACCTTTGACACTGTGTCTTTGTACTGTAATGTGCAACAGCCATGGCCATGCCAGAAAGAACTATCATGAAGCCAATGTACTATTTCCTGTATAAACAAGGAGTGTGAATCAATGGCTACAACTGGAGATTTCTAGTCAAGATTCCTGGTTTTTTTTTTCTCCAGATCTCATCATCATCTCATTGTGTGATTTTAAGAAAGTGAGGCTGTTCTTTGCCTCAGTTTATTTATCCACAATATGGGTATAAGAGCAAAATAATTATTACATGACAATTATTATGTGTACTTCAGTCTCAGAAGTGTTAGGTGTAATTAATAGATATTTGCAAAGTCCTTTGAGATTCTCAGAAAAAAAACGCCCAATATCTGTGCAAAGATTTATTATTATAACGACGCCCTAGTACTTAGAAAGGAAAAGTTGCTATTATGTTGGAGGCCTTTCAGCAGATAATAAAGTGAACCTTTCATACAATTGCATATCAGTTTGAGTTTTTAATGTGCTTTGGGATCTTTCAAGATGAAAGGTGCTATATAAATAAAATATACTGTTATTCTTTATTATAGCTTCACATTGCTGGGGATGGAAGATCCTGGTGGGATAATGGGAAAACAAAATTTTAGCATGGCTTTTCATAAATGCAGTAGAGGTGATTGTTTTGAAGCAAACTACTCAGAGATGAGCTTTAGGAAAGTGACTCAGCGACTTAATCCATCTGTCTGAAAAAACTTAAAATGTTAAAAAGATTGTACAGATAAATCAGGGGCATAGCTATGCATGGGACCATGTGGGCATGTGCCCACTAAATTGGCCAGCATGTCTGCCCACCCCCACCCGCCACAGCCCCCGGCAGCGGTGCGAGACTGGCCAGTAGCAGGTGGCTGCGAGCAGATGGACAAGGGTGGGCTGCTGTTCACTTGCAGCTCCAGCCTCAGGCAGCCACTGCGGCTTTGCCATGGCCAGCCCGCCTCTCCTCCTGGAGTGTTGGCAGGAAGCTTCAGATCATGTGACCAGAAGCAGGACTGGCAGGGCCCACTCTGGAGAGTCGTGGCTTGGCCAGAAAGCAGCGCCTGGCTCCGCCTCAGAGATGCATGCCCAAGACTGGGAAGGCATCTCCCACTGCCAAGAGTAAAAATCCATTTTTTCTGGGAACACCACCACCTGCCAGCAATGTGGACACAACCGGGTCTCATTTGTGAGGTTGCTTCCAGAATGGTTGTTTGCAATTCATGATTCCAAGAGAGCTGTTTCATTTGCCGTGTACTGGTACTAATATGAGGACTCCATGCTCAGAAAACTAAACTGGCTCTTTATTAAAAAAAACAACAACTAATTACAGAGAAGCTACAAGTAGCGTTCCAGTCACGTGCACACAGATTTACTTCTGGGCACCTCAACACCCTTCCTTCCTGCCTGCAACCTCTACTCCTGCCTCCAAGTTCCATGCAGGTTGTTACAGGAAGAATCACCCAAGCTGGGAATAGTTACTGTGCTATGAGAGTGGAAGGGGTGTGACATTTGCTGCATTGTTTCAGGTAATTCCTAGTAATGGGGCCAGCTGTACTGGTTCATTCTACTGCTCCACTAACGTGTAATAGCCAAAAACCTGGCTTAGCTTAGCGATAGGAGCAGGTACAGTGGTCTTCAAATAGCAAAGGCTACTAGAACTATTCCTAGGGCCATATCATGATTACCATCTTGAGCAAAAGAACAGGCTCCCCGGTTGGGGGCTGTAACAAACCCATATCCTCTGGAAACTGAGGACATATATGTATGAGTGGGTTACATGATATCACCATATTTGATTAATGGAAGTAACTAAACTGGGTTGGAAGAGTAGGCATTTTATATAAGTGGAGGTAGCAGCTGCCAGCCTGTTAAATATTGCTTCCTGGCTTTCCCAGAACAATCTTCCTAAAATTCTGCATATCTTCATTGTGCCTAAATACATTTTTTAAAAATTCCAATTCAGCTTTTAAGTCTGCAAAGTATCCTGTCATTTATAACCTGAGCTGCCTTTTAAAAACAAAAAACAGGAGCTTTTTGCACTCCTAAAGGTATAAACTTCTTTATCCTCTTGGAAAATTGCAGCCCCAGACTTCCAGATATTGTGTGGCATTAGTGTTAGCTTTCAACTGTGGGAGACCCAGATGATGCCAATTGAAATCAGGATAGTGAAGTTGATGGTGGAGGGAGTGTGGGGGAGAAGTGCGTCGGAATTGGAATATAGTCCATCTTTAAGTCCTGATTTTGCCATCAGTTATGTGTACTTTCTGCACATTAAGTCAATGGAATTACTCAGATGATAATGTATTTAGTTTTTAAACCAGCAGTAGCTTTTATCCTTGGTCATTCATTGGATATCATATCTTAAAATGGTCATTGTTTCTTTGGACCAAGGAAAAATACAAACTATTTATCTTTCAGTACTTCTACCCCCATGGGCCATTTCATGGATTGGCAGATGACATAATGTATAAAATCAGGCTTTGCAGAATTTGATTTTTTAAAAATAATGTCAGCATATATTATTTGTTTTAAAGCTTTTTTATTTTTATTGATTACATTTTTACAGTTGTAGGAAATTAGGGGATGAGTGTCAAACAGTTCTTTAAAGACAGGAAATGTTGAGATAAAAAAGTTTGAAGCTACCTATATGGCACCTTTGCTCCAGCTCCACAAATGCCAGCATTATATTTCCTACACATTAAGGTAGGATTCTAATAAGTTCTCAAGCAGTATTTTTCTTAGTTTGCTCATCTGTAAACTTTGATTAGTATTGATGGAAGTATTTTTCATCAGTTTGTATGTATACACCATAATCAATGTTTACTGAAATTTACCAGTAAAAATTGAATTCTTCCAATCCTATTTATAATCTGTTATCTTTATTACACTTTTATTTATCCATTTACTAGTGTAGTTATTGAAGGGATGACAGACACAGACTTGTCATGCCATGGAGGAGCAAAAGCTGCTTGTCTGAGCTAGCCACCTCCTATTTATTAAGCAGCGCAAACAGCTTACATAAAATTATAATAAGCATTTTTGTACAAAAACATAACATAACAGAGTAGAAGAACATAACAAGTTCTTTTAAGGCCTTTTACACAGGGATGAGAAAATAAGCACTGTTGATTACATTTTTAGCTGAGGCCTTGAGAAAGAAAGCCGGGACTTGGAAAAGATTAACTTTTTCACTGTCTCTCAATATACTCAGTGTCTTTTCATCATACTCTCTCTTCCCAAACCTGCCCAGCATGTTTACAGGTGGATAGCCTGTGATTATGCATCGAGGTCATCCAGGTGTGCCTGGACGTGCCGTCTTTGCATGACCCTAGGCCAAGAATCCCTACAAGTTATTCCTAGTATTATCAGTCATAGAACTATCATATAAGTAAACATCTGTTCTCACACCTCACCTCCCTCCACCTCTGGAGACATTGTTATCATTGGACTGGGACTCAGGCAATCTGGACTCCATTCCTAGCTTTGCCATTTCCATAATAAGTGATTTTGGGCAAGTCATGTCATCACCTTTTGCCTCAGTTTCTCCGTCTGTAAAATGGGGATGTGGATATTGTCCTCCTTTATAAAGTGCTTTGAGATCTGCTAATGAAAAGTGCTATATAACTGATAGGTGTTTATTATTCCAAACTTTGTGTGAATGTTTCTAACAGGATTCCTAGTTTTGAGATCTTTATATAAACTTTTAGGTAAACTCTGTCATCTTGTTTTATTAATGCCTTTTTCCATCTCAGTCCAGGGCATATATTTTGTGATGTATGAATGGACAGAGAAAACTTTTCAGGAGAACTGACTGTGGGTATCATTAATCCACCCTCATCAAATGTGTATCTAATTTATTTAGTTTAATCCTGAATCACAGTTGTTCATTTTCATGCTCCAAAGGAAGACTAATATTTCCATCATGAGCCTGGAGAATAAACTAGCTAGAATGCTCAGTGGCAACATGAATAGCAGAAAATGTATGCACAGAAACGTATCCATTTGATAGCACTTGCCTTTCCCCAGAGGCCAAGGTTTACAGTTTCTCATCTTTTGAAGTGTTCAGCAAGGATTTTGAGTTTCCAGTGGTTTTAGACTATATTTGGGAGCTTGTTACTTAATGGCATGGACCAATATAGTCAATTTTTGTATAACCACTTAAAAATGCATGCAGTGAACAGTAACGGAACTCGGACTTTGGACAAATGCTGTTTTCTTGATATATTACCAAAATTATCAATCATTTCCAGTGACTGAAGTCTCTGGCTCCTTACCCTAGTAATAATAGACTCATTTCTGATCATAGTAATGAAAGATGAGCCTGAATGAAAGACCCAGATCTGAACACCTCATAAAACATACTCTTTCTATCGCTTAAATTGCACAGAGGCAGAGAGGCCTAATTTAGGCCAGGTCCCATTGTTCTAGGCACTATACAAGCACATCATAAATGACAGCCCTTGCCACAAAGAACTCTTGGGTTAAAACACTTACATTTGAAAAGTGGTTGTGTATAAGCAACTGCTTCTTACTCATCAAATCTGCTCCCTCTGTATGTTCAGAATAAGATCAGCTGATTTCAGTAGAAAAACTAAGTTCTACTGCTTTTTGCTTTCATTAGCCCTGCAAGGCCAACACAAATGAGAGCTGAATTCTGTGTCTTCTTGGGCATCCGCAACAGCATTTGAGTGGTGGACTGATATCAAAACTTCTCACGTTGAAAAGCTGTGTTGTATTCCCCTGTCTGTACCCACCTATCATCTTTTGTGTTATGGTTAGATCATAAGCACTCTGGGGCTGGGACTGCGTTTTTGTCCTGTACAGCACCTAGAAGAATCCACTCCTGATCCATGACTAGAACACCTAGCTAATAACAGCTACTGTTGTTAATCTCATTTTTGTGAGCATTAAAATGAATCCCAAATGTTTTTTCTTAAAAACAATAAGAAATTCAGATAACTGTACCTGACAGCACTTATTTGTGAATTGTGAAAAGAAAAACGGGAGTGAAATTATATACCTCAAAATATTTAGTCTTTTCCTTTCCCCCACCTGCCACACACCCCTTCAGATAGACAAGATAGGTAATCTGGAAATAAAATCACCAGTGAATAAAACATTTCTTCAGGAGAACAGGTCTAGTTAGGAAGATTGTCTTTCAAACTTATAGTTTAAAGATGAATAATTTAGTAGCTTCCTGGCACACTAAATGTTTATTTTTGGCAGAGTCTGGGCAGAAATGAAACAAACAAAACAAAACACTTAGAAATCCAACTTTACATTGGCCAAGGGGATATTTACAGTAGATTCCGCTTAATAGCAATTCTGTTATTAGCAACTTCCGGTTATTGGCAACATATTGCTAGGAACCAATCCTATCCCATTAATATCAACGTTAATGCCATTCAGATGTTAGAAAGGCATGCCACTTATGAGCAACTTTTTTGGAAGAAAGGCACCAGCCACCAGCAGACCCATGGGTCCAACCCTAGAAGGAAGGAAGTTCTCAGATGTGCAGAGCACCTCCTTCAGGCAGGTTTGTAAGGCTGCAGCCAAGGAGACAAGTGCTGGGACATGCCTTATCTGGCAGCCACCCTGCAAACTTTCCTTTGGTTGCTGTGCAGCCTTCTCCAACCCCTCCTTCTGGGTCAGAAACCTGCCTGCACTCTGGGACCACTGGGGGCGGAGGGTGAGAGCAGAGCAGTAGTAGGGAATGGGGGTGCAGTCCAGATGCTGGAATTGCATGGTACCTTTCCATGCATTCTCCAGGCTGTGCCCTGCTGGGGGACTGTATGGAGGGAAGGAAGTGCTCGGATGTGCTGAGCCACAGTCTCTGAGGAGGGCAGGAATAACTGTGGAAGAGCAATTTGTGGGCCTTGGCTCCCCTGCTCCATATAGAAAGACCCAGTATCTGGGCAGCAGCCCTGCCCCATTCTGTCTTCCCTTCTGCTGCCATCCCCTCCGGCAGATCTGCAGGGCTTCAGGGAAAGCACCTCCCATTGTGAGGCTGCAACTTCACAAACCTGCCTTCCACTTGTTAGCAACAGCTGGATATCAGCAACTTTTTGCTGACAACTAAGAAGTGACGCATAAGCAGAATCTACTGTACTAAAGAGTAGGTTTACAAAATCACCTATAAGATTTCATAGCATAAATCCCATTGCTAATACAGCTCGTGTTCCTAAGTCAACTCAGGAAGGATGTTGATAAATCAGAGAGGATTCAGAGAAGAATCATGAGAATGATTAAAGGAT
Organism: Pelusios castaneus; assembly: GCA_007922175.1. NCBI lineage: Eukaryota > Metazoa > Chordata > Testudines > Pelomedusidae > Pelusios > Pelusios castaneus. The sequence continues at coordinate 214,298 of ML685862.1, forward strand.
TAGAAAACATGTCTTATACTGATAGACTCAATGAACTCAATCTATTTAGCTTAACAGACAAGCGGTTAAGAGGTAAGGTGATTAGAGTCTATAAGTCTGTACTTGGGGATCAAATATTTAATAATGGTCTCTTCAGTCTAGCAGAGAAAAGTATAATATGATCCAGTGGCTGAAAGTTGAAGCTTGATGTATTCAGACTGGACATAAGGAATACATTTTTAACAATAAGAATAATTAACTACAGGAACATTTTGCCAAGGATCATGGAAGATTCTCCATCCCTGACTATTTTAAACCAAATTTTATGATGTTTCCCCAAAAGATCTGCTCTTGGAAATATTTTGAGGAAATTCTATGACCTGTGTTGTACAGGACATCAAACTAGATGATCACAATGGTTCCTTCTGGCCTTGGATATGTGATATACCTATGCATGAAGGGGTGGGGGGGGCACCCCTTGCCAAGTGCCAGGGGAGTCAGCATTTGCCCCATTGTACCTGGGTACAATGGGGGCTGAGCTGGACAGGGACACTGGCAGGACATAGGAGCGGGGTGGACAGGGCTTTGTCCTGCCCTGTGGGGGGGGGACATGCCAGGCTCTGGCTGTGCCAGCTACCCTGGCAGGGAGGGCAGTGGGGGAGCCCTGGAGCCCTTTAAGTCAACTTTAAGTCGATTTAGGGCTAATCTGCATCCACACTGGCTAAGTCGACTTTATAAGAGGTGTTATAAAGTCTACTTTAAATTTCCTTAAGTTGACTTAAGCAGCAGTTCTAGTCGACTTAAGGAAAGTGTAGTGTAGATGTGGAGTAAATTAAGTCAACTTAAGCAAGCTTAAGTCAACTTAATTTGTAAGTGTAGGTGCACCCCCAGGTACTAAGCATCATAAACCTCACCACCTTCTGTTCCAAGGACAAGATGCAGTTCTTCGGCTTTGCTTTCTCTAGTATAAACACATAGCAGCAAGTACATTTCATAAAACTATAAATACCTCCCCCAAACCTTAAAACAAGGCACTCCACTGCACACACCTCTTCCTGGGGGGAGAAGATGAGAGAAGAAACAGTGTATTCATGGTGCTTAATACACTACAGGAAGGTGTTCAGATACTATGGTGATAGGCATAGTGTAAGAACCTACAGAGGCTAGAATAGAGTGCAATCTTAATTTAACTTATTTATGCTGTCATTGATTACATGATCCCACAAGGGCTTTAGGAACAGCAAAGCATTGGCAGAGGGGGCCAAAACAAAGACCATTTCTACTGATCTTCTGTTCCTTCCAACTTCCATGTGGGTTTGGTGGTGTTATTAGACTTTGGGGAGTGGCTCTGCTTCTTTTATGTGCTCTCTCTACCCCTTTCTTGCTTATAAGACATCTGCTGTAGCCAGCTCATTTGTTCTGACTGGCAGTTTAGTCGCTGGAAATGGTCAGAAGGATTACATTTTGGCCATGTCTACACTGAAATTGCTGCATCGATCTCCATGGATCAGTGCAGTGGGATCAATTGAGCAGCCAGTGTAGACCCACTCAATTGATCCCAGAAGTGCTCTGCTTCGATGTAGTAACTCCACCCCTCCAATAAGAGTAACGCTGCATCAAAGGGAGAGCATTTCCCATCGATGCAGATGAGTGAAAACACCACAGTAAGGGGAGTGAGTGAGTGGATGGGAGATACGCATTCTACTGTATGTAGATTGCGTATCTCCTGTCGACTTAGCACAGCAGTTTAGACATGGCCCTAGTGTGACTCACATCACTGCGAAGGGGATGCAGGGTACAGTTCTACTTTAAGCCTTTACTTTCTGTGCTTAATAGCTCAGCTATTGCCATTCATTTTCCTCCTTCAAGTCTCTCTGAACCACATCTTTTCATTTTGTTATTGTTCCCCTAAAATCTTCTCAATGACTCATTAATTAAGTTCTAACTTTTGGAGTGAACAGTGTTAATCTGAAGTGCTTGTGAAGGGAAAACTGACTAGAGCCAGGAATAGTTCATGAGTATCCATATGATTCTTCATAGAATTCTAATATAAAAAAGAAGGATGGTCTAGTGGCTATGCTGTTAGGTTAGGCTATGGGAAATCACCATGCAATTCCTTACTCTGCTACAAATTTCTTATAGGACCTTGAGCAAGACACTTGGCTTCACTTTTTCAGCAACAGAATGGAGCTAAAAGCACTACTCTATCTCAGAGGAGTGTTGACAGAACAAATGCTTTTAAAAAATTGAGTTCAGTTAGTGCTATGATGAAGGCCATAAAAGTGCATTAGGCAGATAGAAGCCTATATAATAGCATTCCTTAAAATATTGTATTTCTGGGGCATATTTTATGCATGCAATATGTTCTTTGTACCATGTGCAATAAAAAATTTACATGCGCCTCTTCAGATTCAGGGTCAATATGGAACTCTCTGCCTACATATGGTTTTCAGACAAGTTTCTCACAGGGGTATTGTGAGATGCTGAGATTCTAAGTAATTTAGGCGATGTCTACACTTGTTAATTTAAGTCGACTTAGCATGTCCACACTCAAATTTTAAGTCGACTTAGAGGGGACCCTACAAAATCGACCTAGAGTGTCCACACTGGACGCCTAGGTCAACTTCTAGGGGCTAGGTGGACCTGGGACAGGTCCACGGTGGCAGGGGGGGCACCCCTTGCCAAGTGCCAGGGGGCCCAGTCTTTGCCCCATTGTACCTTGGTACAATGGGGCAAAGGGAGACAGGGACCCTGGCAGGGCATAGGGGCAGGTTGGGCAGGGCTTTGCCCTGCCTTTTGGGGGGGGCATGCCAGGCTGTGGCTGTTCCAGCCACCCTGGCAGGGAGGGCAGTGGGGAAGCCCTGGAGCCCCCTAAGTCGACTTAAAGACGATTTAGGGCTACTCCACATCTACACTGGCTAAGTCGACTTTCTAAAGTTGACTTAGCCAGCAAAGTCAACTTAAAATGAGGTTTAAGAAAGTCGACTTAATTTTTCCTTAAGTCAACTTAAGCAGCTGCTTAAGTCGACTTAAGGAAAGTGTAGTGTAGATGCAGAGTAAATTAAGTTGACTTAAGCAAGCTTAAGTCGACTTAATTTACTAGTGTAGACGCACCCTTAGTTAGTTACCAGCACTCAAATACCAGCACATCTCACTCAAATCCTATTTAATAGCACCTTTTTTTGAGCCTCTCCCAGGCAGAAGCTGTGAATTATAACATTGCACATTGAAGTTAGCAGTGGGTTTATCCAATAAAGACTAGCTTAATTAATTTTTACTTGTTCTTGTAAAGTTTGAACCTAAGTCTCTTGAGCTTTAACAAATGCCCTATTCAACTTCTAACCTCACTGTTTGTTTGGCTTGTCTTATTTTGGGGGCTCAATTCTAAGCTCAGATACACAGGTTCCTATCACTCTGTATATTGTAAAATTAATCACTGAACATGCAAAACTTGATTTGTTTTTTGCATGTTGCCCAGTGATAGGTTCCCTTGATTCTGAAAGTAGAATCAAGCTCTTTCTTTATTACTTAGTGTGTTAAATTGTTCTGCTTAAATTTCCTAATGCTTAGCTTGCAATCCCTGAATCTTCAATTACTCAGTACCATGAACAGCATCTATTAGGCATTCTCTTCCCTCTTTGTAATTCTGAATATCTTGACTTCTTCCTTTCCATTAAGAACAATCATGACCTCATTAGCCACCATTCACAGTAACCAGTAAAAATAAAATCATGTAGCAACTCTAGATACGAGAACTAACCAGAGCCTTGCATGTTAACAAGGTGACTTCTTTACAGTTGGTGCATTTTCTGTCCTTCCATTACCATCCTCTATCCCCACATCCTGTTTAACTTCTTCCTGTACAGCCCATGTTGGTCTGGTGAGTTAAGGATATTTGAACAACTTATCCCTACATCATCAGCATTGTACTTTGTACGTATGAAATGGAGCAGCCATACATACTCATTAGCTAAATGGCCTCTCTAAATTAGTTGATTTCCTTGTATTTTCCATGTCTCTTAGGCTATGTCTACACTGGCAAGTTAGTTCAAATTAAGGAGGCTTAATTCAAACTAACTAAAGCCATGGCTACACTAGGCTTTAGTTGGTTCGAATTAAGGGCTTCCTTAATTCGAACTAATACGTTCGAATAAGGCTTCACAAGTAAGGCTTTAATTCAAACTAACTAGTTCGAATTAGCCAATGTGGCCATGTTAATTTGAACTAATTTCTTAGTTCGAACTAACCAGCCATTGAAATGAATGGGAATTGCTAATTCGAACTAAGCAAGTGCCATGAATGGCACTTGCTTAGTTCGAACTAACTTTTTCTAGTTTGAATTAAGCTAATTCGAACTAACTAAAATTAGTTTGAATTAGTTAGTTAGAACTAACTAATTTGAACTAATTTTAGCAAGTGTAGACAGCCTTAGAATCTAGCTTTGTTCACCATCATTTTTTGTTGTTCTAGGTTTGTGGAGAGTGAGTGGGTGATCCTACCTACATACAGATGAGTTGCAATACCTAGACACAAGAGGATGTTTGATAGATGTTGATGTTTGATCCTACTCTTGGGTAGGATTTTCAGAAGTGTTCACTGTTGTCTTAACTCTTTTCACATTGGAGTCAATAGGGCATCCTTTAATGTTCTGTTATCTGAGGTTTTTCAGATAGACACTAAAATGGGTTTGGCCAATATTTTTCAAGTGATGTAGCCCATAATTATGTCTTTAAGTCCATATTAAACTATGTCAGTGAAAGCTGCACCTCCAAAAATCAAGCTACTAATTTGAGGTGCCTAAAATGTAGATAAGCCTCAGGCTGAGATGCCAGATTTGAAATGTTCCTCTTTTGAAATAAAATTTCCTCTGAGAAGGATTGCCTTACCTTGCTCCATTTGATTAAACTGATCATTCTTGAGAGGAATAACCTGGCTGACCTCAAACCTAACAAAATAAATAGGCATCAAATGAGGGTCTGGTTCAAAATACTTAAAGCCATTAAAAACAATGCAATAATCTATTACCTAAAGCTTGCCACCTCCCTTTAGAACTATACTTAGCTTTTTTTGCTGTGTGGAGAGTAAGTTTAATTAGTCCTAAATTTATACAGTCAAAATCTATGTTTTTAGTGCTTTTTTTACAGTGTGAGGATATTTTTTTTAAGGGGAAATGGTTAATATATAGGTTTTTATGGCTTTCTGGGAATAAAAGCTCAAACAAATGAACTGAACCATTTAGCAAAAGATGAACCAATGACAAAGATGTAAGGAATACCCACAAGTGCCTTTCATCACATAGTGCACAATCAATATGACGCTAAATGAAATCTAGACGGCTGGAGTAAAAATAACACATTCAAGATCACTTTGGAAATTGGGCTAAAAATAAAGACTAGGTTTTGTACTAGGATTAGGATGGCTTAATAATTTTTTTAAAAAGAGGAGGCTTGGAGACACAGTGGTTAATATCCCTCACGGGATATGGCTTTTAGTACATACAGCTTAATAGAAAATTAAGTGCAAAGAAAAAGAGAATTTTTATCTCATTCTGAGTGCCTACTTTTTTCCACATATAGATCCCAATCCTGCAGCCCTCCCCAGCATGTGTGGATTGTAGTCTCACTGAAGGCAATGGGCTCACACATGTGAATAGGAACTGCAACTTCAAGCCTGCAGATATGCAAGTACTATTCATTCTTTTTTGTAGGGGTCGCTCCTGCATGCACTAATCAAAAGCTAAGTTGATTTCTTGATTATTGGACATTCAACTGAAATAGACCTAGATACTGCACTGCAATGGAAGGAGCAGTTAGAACAGCTTATCTGGAATGAAGGTGCAGAAAGGTGACTTAAAACCTACTTTGAACTGATCAAGTCATTATGTTTAAGACCAAAAGGGAACATCAGATCATCTAGTCTGACCTTCTGTATTTCACAGGTCACCAATACTCCCCAGAACCCACACACTAAGGCTGCATCTACACTGGTAAATTAAGTCGACTTAAGCTTGGCTTAAGTGGACTTAATTTGCCCTGCGTCTACACTACACTTTGCTTAAGTCGACTTAAGCAGCTTGCTTAAGTCAACTTAAGGAAAATAAAGTCGACTTAAGGAAAATTAAGTCGACTTTATTAAACCATCTTTCTACTCGACCTAAGGCTTAATTCGACTTTTTAAAGTCGAATTGAGCCAGTGTAGCCCTGGGGTAGCCCTAAGTCGACTTAGGGCTACCCCAGGACTACACCAATGCCCTCCCTGCCGGAGGGGGCACAGAGAGAGCCTGGCATGCCCCCCAAAGGGCAGGGCAGAGCC